>APFE031660282.1:7671-22671 GCA_000404065.3 Pinus taeda
CCATGTGTCATCTAGTGAAAATCCTCATGCCACACCATCTAAACCTAAATCTCCATGTGTCATTTGCAATGGAGACCACTATCACCGAGATTGTCCTTGCATCCCACGAATCTTAAGGGACTGGTCTCCTCGTTTGCACAATCTGGTGTCGTCAACCTCTGATGATCATGTTGAATGCATACCATCAACCAGTGAAAGTGAAGTACCTGGACAGAAAAGGAATCCCAGATTTCCTTGTAAATTGTATGAAGGCAATCACGCCGTCCACCGTTGTCCCTTCCTTGACAAAGCTAAAAGAGTTTTGGATGACCATCCTGCTTCACCGCTACGGCTTCCTCATGGATATAAGAAACTCTTGCCAAGTCCACCACTGGTTGAAAATCTGGCTGGCCCGCCATTATGGTCGGCCGAAGCGTCTATCATTGAAAATGAACCCTCTGAATCCATACTAGACGAAAGTCAAAAGGTCTAGGTCTCAGTTGACCTGGTCTTGCCTTCAGAATGCTCATCTTCAGATGATACCATCACTGAAGAGAAAGAGAACGAAACCGTTCAAATTCTTTTCGTAAACGCAGAATCCGATGAACTTGGGGATAGTCTACTTGTTGCTCTATTGCAAGAAGGAATTTCATCAGAGTCATATCTATCCGTCTATTCGGTCCCACCTCCAAGCGACCTAGTCATTTCCTTCGACTGGAATCTACTAGGAAACCCCATTTACCAGCTAGTGTACCATTCCGAATCATTGTACAAGCTTACAGAATGGTCATGGCTGGTACCATCATCGATGAAGGGGCTTCTGTGAGTATCCTTTCCTTAACTGCTTGGAAAGTGGTTGGTTCACCATCGCTTTTGCCTGAAATGAGAAATCTGACAGGCTTTGACAAAGGAACCAGTCGACCATTAGGGATCCTTCCAAATGTGCCCATTACTTTGAGAAGGAAAACCATTCACATGAACCTAATGGTAGTCCAAGGACCCCTGGATTATAATCTACTCCTTGGACGCGACTATATTTATTTCACGGGAGCCGTCGTCTCCCCACTCTTTAGAGTAATGTGTTTTCCACACGAAGGCAGAATGGTCAAGCTCATAGACCAAATGTCATTCCCCGGTTCACACATCGCAAATGGTCAAATGCCATCCCTAAATTATCTTTTCACGCAAGGAATGTCTCATCGATCTCCAATTCATCCACTTGATGAGCGTGAGTGATTCAGGAGGATGTGACGGAAACCCAGGGGGCATGCACCCTGGTCTGTTTCGACAGGAAAACCTTGGGTATAGAGTAGGTTTCCGTGGAGGATATATGACTAGTCTGACGAAACCGTTCTTACAGGAAAATGGGATTATGCTGGAATTAGATACCTTCGTTAAAGTTATGTGAGTGGAGGCGTCTGCGCCACTCACCTTTGTCTATTTTGGTAGACATCACCAAGGAAGCATTTTGTCCGCAACGCGGATGGAACTTTCATGGTAACCTGGGAATTTTTCACTATACATGGGGGCATGCAAACCTTTTGTAAGCAAGCGAGAAACGACTAGCTAAAGTTAGCTCTATGATTCCGCTGACTTCAACCGCCCAGGTCGGGTGAGTGGTCGAATCTACCATTCATCTTTGTAGGGGCCACCGGCACTGGCAAAGTAAAGGTAAAAGTTTCCTACCTAGCCTTGGTAATGATCTTGGTAATTAAGTAGAGGGGCATAGTTGGTCGTTCCTAGCTTGCATGCAAGAGGATCCGGGGCAGAGCTTACAAAAGGTTCAAGCCCCATAAAAAATGGCATCTTAGATGAGACATCCTTATTATATGACTAGTGAGCAATGTTACCGCAGGGTTCAAGCTTGTTTAAAAATAAACCCGCCACGAGTAGTTTTAACACAGAATTCAAGCTCGTTAAAAAATAAACATAAGCAAATGAGCAAATGTTTCCCCCAGAGTTCAAGCTCATTAAAAAATGAACTGGTAAATAACCATTGTGAATTCCTTATCATCAGCTTTTGAGCCTTGGTCGTGTTCTCATCATTACTTCCACTCTGTTTTTTAGCCGATCATTCACCTCCATTTGATTGTTTACCCTTTCGAGGAACATTTGCGAAGAGTGATTCTATTAGCCATCCTTGTGACACTGTCGTGATTGGAAAATTCCAAACCTTACCTAGAATCTTCTGCTACCCAAAATCATCACTCATTCCTCAAAAAATCAGTCTCCTTTAAGCTCTTTTCAACTGACTCGTAAAATATGAAAATATTGCTGAGCGATTAGCCTCTCTGGCTCGTTAAAGTCATCAAAAGTGCTATCCCTCTTGTAGATTTTAATCTTTTTGGACCTGAGGGATTATTACACAAAAAGATTGAGCGCTTGTCTTGTTTGGCTCGTTAAAACTATCGAAAATTCATCCATTTTGTATTATTTTACGCTTTTTCGTACTTAAGGGATTATATGACGAAAAAGAATCTTTGGAGTCTCCTTTCTATCCCTTTCAGACTCTCTAAAATTGAAAAGGACCGAGTTATCTTTATCGTTAAACTCGTTAAAACCAAATAGTGACAAACTCGTCCAAATGGACGAGAACGAGTTTCACTGTCGCTAGGCTCGCTAAAATATAGCGACAGGTTCGCCCGAAGGGCGGATTATAGAACAAGCATATGTTATCCTCCTCAAGCTTGACAAAAATAAAGAGGTACTGGTCAGCAATGACTGCGGAAAATTGTGAAGAAAACTTGAATAAAATTTATTGGTAGCAAGTCGCTCTTGAACATGACACTTTCCTTCCTTATCCAAGCCCGGTTGGGTTGTTCCGTTCAGTGGTCAACACCATTGGTCCATCACACCATCCATATTTGGGGTTAGCGCTACCAGTCCATCGTCAGTGTCACCGATATGTTCAAGAGAAGTCATTCAGAGAATTCGCCTGTGTCTCACCCACTGCAATACATTCACGCTCCATTCCTTTCATGACCACCACCCTGAACACTGTATCATTAGATCGTTTTCACCTCCAAAATCATTTTCTTCGTTCCATGTCGTAGATGTGGGATTCATTAAGGCCCTCCTATGATGGGTCACTTCTTGTGGACATCAACTCATTATCCAAGAAGTCGACCTAGGAACAACCCTTTCAATACTTTGAAGCTTGCATGCCTCAATGGCAAGTTTCTCACTTTCGGCGACAGGTTTACATTAATGGCCTTAGATCGAGATATTTTGTGTGGTGTTCGATGCCAAGTCCTTTTTCACACCACGTGAATTATACTGTAGTACCTTGAGGGCCATTGTCATTATTGGTGATTCCTCTCACGCCTGTTAACAACTTACATCATTGGCTGGTAATCAAGCGATGTCTTTCCATGTTCGACTCCAGAACATTTTTCACATGGATCGACTTGTACTCCGAGTGAAGATTGAATGAGTTTTGAAGACCCTAGATCTAGTTTCATCCATCCGGGCTGTGATATATTTAGGAATATAAAGATATCACATGTACATCATTACCGAACAGATGATCATCCAAATCAAAGGATGATGAGTCCGAATCATCAGTCTGCCACAAAGACGATTTCCTGTCCGATGTACATGAAAATGAATTTATAAAGTTGAGCATGGGAATGCCGCCTCAACTAGATCATGAAAAAATGTTGTCAAGATAATGTATTGTATTGTATCTTATTACAGGTCGCCTCCTAGCTCGAAAAAACTTCGGATCCTCATGGTAAAGCATTTCACCCAACATAAAAAGATGAACGACCTCATGCTTTAGGGGTAACTGTTATAGACATTTTTGGGCATTGCAACCCCAATCATAAATGTCCATAAACTGAGGGCTCCTATGTCCCTAAAAGTGTTGCTTCACTGCCTAAAGGAACAAGGTCAGCTGATTACATAATCTCCCAGAAGTTCTCCACTAAAAACTGCTCAGGAATGGTCAAAACTGGACCATACTGAATACCCAGTGCAGAGGGTGCGATGTATATCACCTTCCCAGTGTAAAGGGTGCAATGCGTACTGAATGGCCCCTCTGTAGGGTGCGATGGTCGGGAATGGACAAATGGCAGGGACAATTTACGAGGTGGAAGATCATGGAATCTTCCATAAGCTTCCCCTCTGACACTTGCCTCTCTGTTTTCGACCAGGGATGAGTAAGAGATCATCAGTCTCCAAGTGGAATCAAGAAATATCAAAAAGAGGACACTAATCAAGACCTTAGAAGATGACTCACCCCCCTACAATCATCTATATATGTATCCCTCATCATAAAGATCCAGAGGCTGGAATCTTGTATCTTGTAGAGAAGTTCTATTGGTTTTCTGGTGAAACTTCATAGTGTTGGGTGATCTAAGCTTTACTTGAGGTGAAGAAGGGCTTTCTTGCTGGAGGATGATGCTGGGTCAGAACATATGGTTGTAATCCCCTTGCTATTCTTGATCTTAATAAAGCTATTCAAGTTTTCCTCCATATTCTTGTATGTTTGTTTATATATGCATTTGTATGGTTAACACATATCTGGTCCTGTGTTATTTATCATATAGATCTCTGTTCTTCGATAGTAGTATGCTACTTTGATTCCACAGGTGCTCTTTGAAGCTGGGCAAATGAAGAAGAAGCGGCAAGGCTCTATCAGGAAGGAGGGGAATCAAGCAGGGAAACCAAGCGCAAGACTAAGGTTGGTGTCCTTTGTTCCACTCTTATCTATTTTCATAAAGGAAAGCGAAGGTAGACTTTACTTGTTTGTTTCTAAGATAGTTGCCAGTCTTAGTGGGAATAGCAGCTCCGAGTGGACACTATTCCCGGTGACAAAGGGCTGAAAGCATGAAGACTGGGATTAATTGAAGTACAACTTTTGAAAGAACAAACTAAGATTTTATCCTGCATTTTATTAATCACCGACTCCCAAATGCTCTTGTGCAAAGGTTTATCAGTAAGAGGAACTCCCAAGTATTTGGTAGGAAGGACATCCCTTTGAAAGCCCAAAATTCTAGAGATATTCCTATGGATAGCGATATTAGTATTAAAGAAAAAAATCTTATATTTGGAGAGATTTATCTCCATACCTGTAGCCATGGCAAAGTCACCTAGGATTTTTTTATAAGCTAGTGCTTCTTTGATCGTGGGGATACCCTGCAACATAGTATTTGAGTCTGAGCTTGATGTGTTTTAGTCTTTTGTGTAGCAAAAACATTCTTGTACCCTGAATATGCAGATCTTCTATCCACCATTTTTCAATGTTGCTAATAAAATCTGGGTGGGTGAGCGAGATATTCTCAAATCTAAAAGCTCTGTTCTTGGGGGTGCCAATGCCCTGAACCTCAAGTTGTACAGGCCAACGGTTCGAGTCTCCAAAGGGGAGAATTATCACTATCATTTCCTTGTCGGTGAGCATAAGGTCCTCTGAGATTATGAATCTGTCTAACTTTGAGGCTACATGGACTCTCCTCCTCTCTTATTTTTCCATGTAAAGAGGCCATTACTCATATCAATGTCAACTAGCTTCATATTGTCTATAAAAGTTTGAAATGCTATAGAGTCTTTGCTTAAAGTTCTACTTCTCCCTTTTTTCTCCGAAAGTGATTTGATCATGTTGAAGTCCCCACCCATGTTCCATGGTACTCCTGCATGTCTATCTCTTATTTCCGCAAGAGAATCTAGAAACCTGAGTTTATCATCTGGTCTTTGGGGGCCATAAACATTTGTAACCAGATAAGTCTCCCTATCTCCCACAGGCTGAATAAACACTAATAAATGATTCCTAGATGCCTCAGCATCTATTATGCCTATCTTTTGGGGGTTCCAAAGAGTGAGTAGGCCTCCTGCTATATTATCTGCTTTGACTTCTAGAAACTCTTATTTATTGAGCCATTTGTTGTATATTTCTTTTATTTTTTGAATGGAACATTTAGTTTCCTAGATAAATATCATATCCAAAGCTTCTTGTTTCATTCTATTGCTAAGTATTCTTTGTTTTCTTTTACTACCCAGACCTCTGATATTCCAAGATGTGAAATTCATTAAGAAATATTTGTAAAGGAGTAGCTGGTTAGGTCTTTCATATTACCTGAATCTATCGTTGGCTTTCCACATTCCATCAATAACTCATTCTGTTTTTTTCTGCCTCTTTTCTTTCCTGGATTTCTACGAGCTAATCTTGGTATGGTTTTCATAGTTTTCACATGTTCGTTGCCCTGCCTTTGATTGTTTCTTTGCCTTTCCATCCCTTTAGCTTGAGTTTTCCATAGGAACTACTGCTATACTCTATTGAACTCTTCTTGAGGTAGTTAGTCTACCCCTCCCATGGTCCCTTGTTTCAAGAACCATTCCAAATCTAGGTGTTCTCTATCAAGAATATCCCGCAGTTCATGATCCTCCATTTCCATCACACTCTGGGTCATTTCTTGGTCCATTTCCATTTCTCCATCGCTCATCATAATCTCTTTTTGTTTATTAATATCCTATGTTTTCCCACTAATTTCTTCTTTCTCCTTCTCCCTTGGGCTGCCTTCCATTACCTGATCTACCTTTGTTATATCTTCATCTTCTTCTAGTACTTGGAACCTATTCAAACTGGCCTATTGCCCTTCTGTTTGATGTTTCTTTGGCCCCCTTTTGCCCCCTTTTCCTCTATATCCCACTTTGAGAAAGTTTTCACTATCTTACACTGTGGTAGCTTTACTTCTGTTCTCTATTTTAGTAAGAGGGATGTCTCAAGATAGGTGCATGCTCATGGCACCTGCGACATCTGAAAGGAATATGTTCATAATCTACTGTTTCCAACCATTCTTCATCTAAAACTTCCAAGTTGACCTGATCTGGTAGAGCTCCAGAGAGATCCATCTCCACACATATTCGTGTGAAGGAAGTATATTTTCCCCTTCTGGTGGCCTCAGATGCTTTCACAAAACGTACTAATTTATTTCCTATGGCAGATAATGATTCAGTTTGTCAGTAATCAATAGGTAGGGAATAGAGTCTTACCCAGACCAGGACCGAAGTGAAAGTCTCTCACTCTAGGAAAAAATTCATCATCCAAGGCCTCATGTAGAGGCTCGCAGTTGCATAGAAGTAGGGCCCTCCTTCAAACACCCTGTCCTTGTCCTCAATATCTGTAAAGACCATAGTGAAGAAACCCTTTGACCCAAGATGTAGGTCTATGCTCCTTTTGGTTTCCAGTGGTATTTATCCACGCTTGTAGTGCCTTTTCTATAGGCCATAATCCCATGAATTTACAAATGATAGCATAGCTCTGCATGTGGTCCTTATGTGCCTGCAGAGTAGGATCATTTAAAACTACTTTGGGTGTGACCTCAGCCTTGGGTTTGCATGGCCCCTTTTGTGTTTTGTTTTCTGCTTCCTGTTTCTTTTCTTCTTCCTCATTTTCTTTTGTTGTATTGTCCTCCCTTGTTTTGGTTAAATCTTGTTCCTCTTCGATGTTCCTTTTCCCTTCTCCTGAAGGACCTCTGGTAGTTTCTATTGGTTTCTTACCTCGGCTGGCCACGACCTGACTGTAGGAGGGAGTGGAGCTCCCCCCTTTGCGCCCCTCCATGGAGTTCAATGCTTGCAGAAGATTGAAACCCTAGCTTTTTGTCCTCCTCCACCGCTCCGACTGCTCTTAGATTTTTATATCGTCTTAAACACAAATATCAATTTCAAAGTTTCTCTTCCATAAAAGCTTGACACATATGTGTATGAAAATAAAACAATACTAAATTCTAAGCCTTAGGTTGGCAATGTATGACACAAGTGTCAAAGATAAAAAAAACTTGTACTTTGAAATCTATTAAGAGAAGCAACAAAACATTGGATGCAAATGATTTGCCATAAATAACTTGTATCAATTGGCATGAATCCCAGTGCATAAATCATCATGACAATGTGTACACTGTAGTAGATTCAAATCAATTGTTGATGGGTTGAGCCTATCTATACCCAACAATAAAGCGACTTGATAACCTAACATAATTGAATGACATAGTTTTAAAGCATTGTGCAATAACATGTTAAAACTAAAACCCAATCAAATTGATTTGATTTTTAAAATATAAAAAATTTCAGTTCTTAAAGTGAAACTTTAAAATAATTTTTTATCCAACACAAAGTAATATGGATTTGACCAAATACCTAATGTGATATCTCTACCTCGCGGCAGGATAATAACAACATGGCTTTCGTTTGCATCAAACTTTCCATACTACTGAAAATCGTATTGTGCAGACTGTAACAATTTAAATCTGGTTTAAGTTGTTGAAATGTACTAATATAGAAAGTCTAAATTTAAATTATCTAGTCAGGAAAATTGTAAGTTGTAAGTAGTACACTGCAATATTATTGTAATAATTTTACAGTCAAAATGCTTTGATTTTCATTTAGTTCTGAAAATTTTAAAAATATTTTATAAAGTTTACTAATGTTTTGAAAACCCTAGCTATTAAACTCAATATTTTGAAAATAAAAAATAATTTTTGAAATTTGAATTTCTATTTTCCTATTTTCTCATATAGATGAAATGACTAATGTCATGGGTGTAATTCTATATGCCACAAGTGTCATAATAGCACACACATCAAATCTCAATATCTCTAAAAAAAACAATACACACATCAAATCTCAATATTTATGAAAATTTCGTTATTTATAAAAATTAAAATTAAAAATTAAATAAAAAGAATCACATGCCACCAAGTTTCATAATAGTGCAGACGTCAAATCTAAAACACCCATCATGTAATGGGTTGACAAAACATCCTTCGTGTTTTGTGCCCCCTCGCTACCGGCAAGTCCCTTCCGATAGCCTTTTTGTGATGTGGATCCCTTCTGTCTCCAGGCGTAAACTCGCAACTTTGTTTGTGTCACTGTTGGTGTTCTGTCTCACTCTTCATCCGAGTAACCATTGGTGTTATCATCCGCGGAGTTCCAATTGTAGGCTCGCTAGTTATGACATGATGACTTGCCTAACTCATGCTAAAATGAGTGAATGGTGAATCTCCCTTCCCCACCTTCGGTATTTTGAATCCCATTCGCTCCCATATCATTTTGAAGCCCCTGTAACCTTAGACAAAGAAAATTGAGATGGGGCACAGTGTTTTCATTTATCAGAACATGCAAAAATCACATGCGAGTATTTATTTCGTACTCGAGATACGAGAAATGAAATTCAGCATTGATCATATTGTACGTTCAAAATAGGAAATGTCAAAACCCATGCAGATACCTACCTATGTAGATTCTAGCTATAATTTTTTTTCCAAAATAGAAAAAACGCTTTCATATTAAATAGATAATAAGAAAGTACAATAAAACAGGTGATGTAGATCTCGTTGGTTTTCCATATGGGAATGAAGAAAATCAATTTCATATACTTCATTAACAATGCTCTTAAATTTGTGAGTAGAGTAAGAGTAGTCCTATTATAGTTTCCGAGTCACAAAAAGATGAAACATAGTGCAAAAACAGGTAAAGCAGAATGTTTGATTTTTAGTTGTTTTTCATGGTTTTGGTCAAAACCCAATTGTAAAACCCTCCACCCTCCACATTACTAAAAATAAATTTGTAAAGCCCTTCATCCTCCACATGACTAAAACCCAATTTGTATAACCATTCATCCTCCACATTATTAAAACCCAATTTGGATGGACCCTTCATCCTCCACACTACTAAAACCCAATTAATAAAACCCTTCATCCTCCACACTACTACAACTCAATTTGTAAAATCCTTCATCCTCCACATTACTAATTTATATTCCGCAAATAAATCTTAGTATCATTATCTTTGTGCTTATACTATTTTATAATTTATTAGCATTCTATTATATTATTAGCAAATAGTTATATAATTTATTAGCATTTTATTATATTATTAGAAACCAGTTATATAATTTATGCACACTATTATATAAAGAAAATGTTGTTCTAGTTTGCTTTCTTTATTTATGCAATCAATACTATCTTGTTTGACTAGTTCCCTAGCAGAAATAGGATAGAACACATGATTTTCAAGGGTTAGGAGAGCACCAAACTTGACTGCAAAAAATCCATTAGTTCATCTTTGTAGGGACAAACTATTTCACCCATGCGACAACTTGATGGTTTTTTTTTGCAGCAACTCACTGGTTGACTGGTGCAGCAACTCAATAGTTAACCATTGTAGAAACTTGCTAGTTAACTATTACGACAACTCTCTCGTCAACCATTGTGTCAACTCACTTGTTAACCCTTGTAGAAAATCGTTGGTTAACTGTTGTGGTAACTCGTTGTATGACTGTTGTAGAAACTCAATAGTTGGTCGTTGAGGAAGATCGTTGGTTTACCATTGTTGCAACACACTAGTTCAACTTTGCAATAAGTCACTGGTTTACAATTGTGGCAACTCACTGGGTTACCATCGTGGAAACTCGTTGGGTCACTATTGCAACACATTTTGAATTACCATTACAACAACTCCTTGGGTCACAAAATGGTAAAGCAAGTTAAATGTGAAAAAATCATTGCCCTTCTAGTGCAAGACCCTAAAGAAAAGATTATCTTTTCTAGGAAGGATTTAGATTGGTTTTAAGTACATGTAAAACACATGGAGATTGATTAGATTGCAAAATCACTTTGAATAGAATTGGAGAATTTATTAGAGGAGAGGAAATGAACTGAGATGCTCCATGTTCTTTCACCCATGTACAAAATAAACGCCCAATCTCAAGGCATATTTCTTCCCTAAGATATGAAGTGTAAGAGTTTTAAAGATGCATTGCGTAGATGTTGGTATTAATAGTGCTCGATCATTTTTAATGGATTCATATGTATTGACTTTTCAAAAATTTTTATGCAGCTATGCTTGTTCATATGGCCCCAAGGACATAAGAGGAAAAAATTAAATGAAGTGAAGATCCTAATTTGTGAAAAAGAGGGGTTGTCAATGCTATTTCATTGTAAAAGTTATGGTTCAAAACCTTGAGAAAGCGATAATAACATATAACATGTATAAACATGTAGATAGCCAAGGATGGCCTTCTCATGACCAACATGACACTTCAGGTCATGCTAGGTCCCTACATCAACCAAAGTTATCAAGGGACATGCTTTCATATGTAGGGAGTTGTTTCTTCTTGGAAGTGCTAATTGACTCGGTTTGCAAAATGCATGTTAAAAAATATGCTGACATGGATGACACAACTCAAGATAGGGATTTATTTTTATGTAGGAAATATGTTGAACATATATATTTGTCTAATGAAAGGAGAGTGCCAATTGCATAATAAGGACGAAATGAGTGTGAACCTTTGTTATAGAAAACACCAAGATGATTTTTTCTTTTATCAAAAGCACAATGGTGTAGAGACCCCTTTTATAGTTATAATTAAGGCAAAGTGGATGTTGGAGACCATGGTGAAGCTATTGAATAGTAGCTTAATACCGATGGATTCAACATTCAAAACAAATAAATGCTGTGAAAGTATTAAGAATGATTGATCTAGTACAATAATTTGATTAGTAATGATTGGTAATGATTAATGAGCTGAAGTTGATTTCATATGTTTTTTGAATGTGATAATATTAGTTGTACACACTCATGGTGTTTGATGAACAACAAAGTGGGGTTCTAGTTGCATTGGTGGTGGCATCACATAATACATCACATGACATTTCACTATTGATGGAGCGCTTCATGCATAGGTTTCACCAGTTGGTCATATTTGGAAAGCTAATTCCTTCATCGTTGATGATGCATTGGTTGAAATCGGTGCTTTAAGGTAACTTCAATATTTTATAGTATAAATTGTATTTATTACAAAAAGAACAGGCTCAAAATGAATTGAATGTGGAAGGAGAATCACAAGGTGTAATGTTATCTAGTGTGTTTGGGACTTACGTCTAGCATGGCTAACAAATGTGAATCGATTGGCTAATAGTCCAAACATAGAAAAATAGATGTTTAGTTATTTGGGTTTAATCATGAATTATTGTTCCAGTGCTGAAGTAAGAAATGTAATTAATGCTTTCTTCAATAAATTTGCTAATGAAGAGGAGTTCCTAGACTACTTCAACAAGAATTGGGTTGTTCGTTACAAGATTTGTAAGTTGACAAACTCTTTTGTAAATTTCTCTTTTTTGTTTTCATGTGGACAAAATATATATTTATTAACCCAAATTTTCTGCAATTAGGGATGTGGGTAAAAGGTTGTCGGGATTTTCCACATGCAAATCAGGAGACAAACAATGTTGTAGAGTCGTATCATTGTTATGTAAAGACAAATTTTGTATCTAATAGAAGAAATAAATGTGCTCGTAGGATGGATTGGTTGATATATGTTCTTCTAACAAATGTTGAACACTATTATTGGTTTAAGGAAATTCTAAAACATAAGGATTTTTGCATAATTACAGGAAAGAGAAACAATTTGAATCATCAATGGAAAAAAGCAAAAAGAATTCCAGATAGTGATTATGGCCCTCATGAGAAAATGTTTCATGCTTTTTGGGTGAGGAGTCAATTTAAACCTAATAAGAAATATCATTTCACTTGTCATCACAAAACTTTCTTATCTTGTGATTGCCCATGGTCTCTTCGTGGCAACATTTGCAACATTCCATAAAGGTGGGTTGGTTGTCTTCCCATTCAATGGATTGAAACCAATTAATAAATAATCAACGATAAAATAATTCATACAATGACCCTCCTGAGATAAATATAGAGGGAATATTAGATCTTGGTGAAGATGCAAACACATTTTCCATGGAGAGTCAAAATGTTGATGTAAATGTTGAAGGACTTGAGTTGGGGAAAGAGGAGTTATTTGGCTTCATAGACTTGGTTCGAAACAATCCTCCTGTGACTTTTACCAAGATTGAATAATTGATTTCTTTGGTTAAAAAAATGTTGGATGATGTAAAAAATATTCATGTTATGGATTATGAATTCACATGTGGGTTCAGTGATTTTGAGTCATCTTTCAAGAGGAAGAATAGTTTCGTAAGTCCCGAAAAGAGAAGAAAAACAAGAAAACAAAATGCAAGATTGGAAATTGACTTGAATATCACTACGGATAAAGATGAACCATTTGATTTTGAATAACTCAACAACCGAGGTCGTCCTTGCTCCATCAATGCATGGTTTTCTAGGTTTTTTATAATACATTTGTTTTTAATTTGATTCTAATATTTATTAGTGTATTACATGTATTATTATTTTGTTGAATATGTTCATGTATGTTTGCTAGGTAGTGAGGATATGTTTGCTAATTTGGGAAATTTGTTTGAATTTTCATTTAAGGTCAGTAAATAACTCCATGTATTTACACTTGGTCTTTCAATACATCCATTATTTTGCATGTTATGGAAGATAACTTTCATGGGGTTGTTCCATACTTTCATTATGGTTTCATATATTAGTGTCTAATCATGAATCTAATATATAAATTTGAATAACAACAATGGAAATGTAACAAAATTTGTAACATAAATGCAATGACAATATAACAAAACATGTAAAACACAATTTTATCAGTTATTTATAACTTCTCAACGCTAATGGTGATATATTATTGTAGAATGATATATGTTACAACATCAAATATTATGCATTTTCTAACTATGAGTTGCCCCACGAGTGGAAATGAGTGTCAGCAATGGTGAGCCAGTGTGTCAACAACTGTGAGTGGGAGAATTTCAGCAACAGTGACGGAGTGAATATCAACAAGAAGACATGGGTACTCTGAATTTGAGCATGGAGGTTGATTTTAATGAATATTGTTGATACAATAATCACTATGTCTTGCTTCACCAAGGTGAAGAAACCTTGTTGTTTCAATAATAACATTCCAACATTCAAACTCTTCTCTTTTTCTCAGCGTATAAGAATTGTTATATATCCTTGTTGGTAGCCAAATCATTGGATAGAGAAATCTAAGACTGATCTAGTTATTCCCACATTGTTCCATGGAAATAATATATTGAGCAACCCTTGTTCAGGCTATCTTTAAGTTTAGGTAGTTAAATGGATCTTTATTTTAGGTTTGTTTTCATGAGGAATCCCATCTTTCTTTACTCCCTTCTTGTGCGAAAATCTCCAATATTTGAATCTAGGTTTCACAAAATCCAATGGTCTACTGCCTATTCCTAGTAATATTTTTTGCTTCCTCTGACAAATTGACCAACTTTTGATCCTCTTGTTAGGTAAACTTGACTTAGGATAGAGTCAAAGTTGACCAGGTTAAACATTGATGGTTTTGGGGCACATGGTATTGTGCACCCATGGTAATTTTCCCGTGGTATTATATGTAATGGAGCTTATAAAACGCTAGAAGTACTTCATTGTAATGCAAGACCTGGAGGTGAGCGGTGAAGGCTCACTTGGTCGGATTGGCCAGGGTTTTTGCCAATGCTAATAAGATCTTATTAGGTTGGGTTTTTCCCCAAATTTTGGGTTTTCCCGGATAAACATTTGTGTTTATGTGTTTATGTTTGTTGCTGGTTATTTTTATATTTATTGCTCTCAGTAACTATTTATGTTATGTAGTAAATTTCTTAACAACTAGTATCAGATTCAGATATTGGCTTCAAAGTGATTTTTTGATGCCAATGGTTTATAGTGCCTGATCAAATCAATGCAACAGATCTGGGTCTGGAAAATAATCATGGAACAATCATACATGGAAGAACCTTGAGGAGAATGTGCGGAAAATAGTGTCGTAACTGCTAGGGATCGCAGTGCATTTGTGATATTTACCGGTTTGGAACATGCTGACGAATTGTCTGGGATTCATGCGGCTATTTAAAGAAGGTTGAGAGATACCTTTGGTAATATTAAAATTGTTCGTTTTCTACTACGTGAGGCCACCAGTGCTGGAATTTACGAGGTTCACGTCGGGCTCACAATTGGAGTGGTTTGATAGAAGTTTTTGAGCAAATCAAATTGAGAGAGGATGGATTAGAATCGTAGCAGCAATAAACAATAAAATTTAATGAAGTCAAAATTATTGCATGTAAATGGGCATACTACCATAAGACTTGGTAAGGC
>APFE031660282.1:27671-91062 GCA_000404065.3 Pinus taeda
TTGTGGCTGAAGATCCTGATAAAGGAGAAATTCACATCAATTGAATGGTTTGTTTGGATATTGATACAATTATGTCCCTTGAATGAGGTTGGATCTATGAATTGGAAAAATGCAAGATATCACAATTGCATTTTTCATATAACCATGTGTAAAGGACAAATTAAATAGTAATGATTAATCTATAAGCTATCTTGGTTGGCTTGTAACGAAGCGTATCTCACATAATTCGTTATGTTAGGAGATTCTTTAAGAATTTGAACTTATTATATATTTATTAGAGACTTGTATAAATTTTGCATGTGCTACTCGTGGATAATGATTCAATGAATGTTCCTAGAAGTTCTTTTGAAAATTTCATCCTTGAAACTCCATTTACTCTTGTCAACTAAGTTGAAATTCCTAGACTAGTGTGTAGTTGCCTATGGCGACATTGGGACTTTGTCCGAAGCTGTTGTTGTGAAGTCCTGAAACCTAGAAACTAGTTTAGAACCCTAACTGCAAAACCCTATGTGTAAACTACATGGTGCATTGTCTATAAGAAAACCCTAAGTGCAAAACCCTAGGTGCATTTTCAGGTAGAAAACCTTCAGTGCAAAACCCTAGGTCCAAACCCTCGCATTGTTAAAGATGATACCCCTAGAATTCTTCACATCTTGTGAACTAAAAATATTTATTTTTTCTATTCATTATTGGGTTTATGTTTAAAGTGATATTAACTCATAAAACAACCTTTGCAAAAAGAAATATTGATTCACCCTCCACCCCTCTCAGTAATTTCAACTGAAAGAAAAAACTGAACTATAATCAAAATGACACAATTGAACTGTAATAAAAATGATGTATATAAATTATAATCACAATGTAATTCCATTAATAGAATTGACTGAAATATACATTTCTTACATACACGTTGTGTTGAGATATAAAAAAGGTACCAAAAAATAAAGTGAGCCCATCTATAAAAAATAGAGCTCATATAAATACATCAAAAAGGATGGACATAATTGTTGTTTATGCTACTACAATCTATCACAAGAAATAAAAACACCATAATAGGACTCGCACCATAATAACCCCAATATAAATCACAAGAACAATGCATTCATTAACATGCCATCTATATTTATCCCTGTCAATGACAATTGGTGGAGCACATCTTGAATCCTCCAAATATCTTTCACACCTGCATCCTTTGGATGTTGCTTCAATGAGTATATCATCAAAAACCCTTTGGACATATGATCAGTAAGTTATATTAAAGCTTTGAAATTGTGAAGCAATGTTTTTTTCTTGTTTGTGGAGGGGTTTCAAATTTTGTTTTATGACATGGTAAATTCCAATCATTTGATTGTTGAATTGGTGTAAGTGACAATGTCACTTGCACCATAATTATTTTCTTCTCTTATGTCATCAACTAGTGAAAGATAATAGGCTTTATTACTGGTGGTTGTCCTTGGAATTTATCTACTATTTTGATAGACTTGTCTTAGTTCTTCATTATGAAGAACAAATCTAGGTTTTTCCTTACTTGGGTTTGGATGGAAATAAACCTAAATGATCAATGTCGACTTTTTCACCATCTCCAAAATAAGAAACCAACTAAATGAAAAACAAAATTTAATGAAATAGTGTTAGATGTTGTTCAAACAAGGTTGCAACAACTTACTATCGCAGTGGTGGCCACTCACTGTTACAATGGCAACAACTCAAAATCATTGTTACAGTGGAGGAAAGTACTTGTTACATTGGTGGCAACTTCCTCTTACAGTGGCAATAACTCACTATTACGGGGAGTTGCCACCACTATAACAAGGAGTTTCGGCCAGTACAACAATGAGTTCTCACCACAGTAATAGTGAGTTGCAGCCATTATAATAGTGAGTCTCCCTGATATGCACGCACATTAAGACAATAGCCACTGTAAGAGTGAGTAATAGAACAACAAAACTATCACTTTACCAATAAACCAAAGCTAAAATAACCACCTCATTTTTCTTTAGTCTAAGCTTGATGATATTTATATTAGTAGAGTAGAATATAGTGAAGATGAAGTGTGACCTTCCTTGAAGGAAACAAAGACCATAGAGAGTAAAAAAGTAATGTTTATCTTGTGTGGTTACTAGGTAGTTTCCTCTACATCTATAACCTTATTAGTAATAATGTGTATATATATTTTTAAAACAAACATAAAATATAATTGACATAATAGAAAGGGGAATCATAATTCCCCTCTATAAAACTGGCCAAATGAAAACATTCATTCCCAACGAAAGTAAACATGTTCTCATTTTTACCATTGTTGGGAATCCTGATATTCCTTAAGATCCTCGCCATTGAAGATGGGGATGGAGGGTATCTTTACACACTTGAGGAAGTATTCTATTTTACATTGAGTTATGCTTAATATCCGTTGGGGATTTCACTAAAATATTAATGTTATAAACTGCTATCAAAAATATTTCAAAATTTTTATCCATTAGAAACAATTTATGAAGAATTTATTGTTATTGATGATCTATTTCCTCTAGAGTATGTGATATGAACAATTTGTTCAACTAAAGAACTTTGTGAGATTGAAAACTTTGGTAACCTTGGATTGAGGGAACCTAATGTTCAAAATCTAGTCCCCCAGTTCTACTCCAACACGTTGACTAGAGAAATTACTCATTTTATACCTAACCGAGGTTTTAGTATGGAAATGTCTTCCTTGATAGCAGTCTAGAAATAATAGTGTTAATTAGAAGTCACATTCATGGCATCACAATCATATATGATGCAATGAGGGATATTCTAGTGTAGGGGATTATTGGGAGCATTTTTGGTCATTTGTTTCAGCTCTTATTTGTTGGGATTATAGTTCATTTCTAAATTTCAACATTTCAATTTGAGGACATTAGATAAGAGCTACATATAGATACATAGTTAGAAAAAATGAAAGAGGCCTCCTAGATTGACACATGAATTTCCCTAATTGTAGTTTAGATTTTCCTACCCAAGTTTGATGTTGAGCCAAACTATATGACAAGACATTGAAAAGTAATAAACCAACAATAAAATTAATGTAAACTAGATGAAACAAACTTGGATCAATACCAAAGAATTCATGAAGCCCACTATTCTTTATTCTTCTATGCATAACTTTTTGCTTGATGAATGAATCATTAAACATATGCCACATTTTGAGGCATGATGGTTCATGTGATGGGATTAATGGGCAAACCATACCATCTAAGAATCAAATGGAAGGCATATGAAAAAAAAAAATCCCATTATAAACATAATCCAAAATTGTTTGTATTGCATGACGCAGTCCACATGGATAGTCGTCTTGTTTAGTTTGGGGCTTGTGAGACCTCATTTGATAAATTTATGACTACTATGTTATTGTAATTATAAAAATTAATTAAAAGTTAATAATAATTGGGTCAAGGTGTGTTGCCGAGTATGGGGACAATGTTGCAATGGTGTAAGTGTATGTTTGCAAACATTTCCATGGCTCAATTAACATAAATGAAAAAATACGTGTATGATTTCAAATTCAATTTGTTGTATTGTATTTTTGTGTTTAATAATAAAATTACAAACAAAATTTTCCAACCAATTATAAACAACGATAACAAATGAGTTGTCATAACAGTGACCAGTGAGTGCCACAATGGCAACCTAGATAAATGCCATTGCAACAACGCACTGGTCACTGTTGCAACAACTAGCTGGTCATTGTTGTGGCAACTCACTAGTCGTTGTTGTGGTAGATTGCTTATCACCATTGCGACAACTCCCTGAAACAAAGTCTCAGAGCAAAAATAATGTAGATAATTATATATAATTTGCAAAAAAATAGTAAATTTACCTTTGCAAACTATAACCTTGTCTTGTGCAGCGGGGGAGAAATTCACTCAGCAATTTCTGAAAACAATAGGTAAAAGCTCTGGGGCTTCCAATGTCCAGTATCGGTGGAAAAACCTCTAAAATTCTACAACCACTAGCTTACTCTAATGGAAATTGGGTTTCCTCTTTCAAAATGACGATAAATCAACGTGTGGTTTCCTCTCCCTTTGAAAATGGCAGCTCCGATGAGTTCCTGAAAATGAAGAATGACAGGTGATTTCCTATAAATGGAGAATGGTAGGTGCTTTGTTCCTGAAAATGGCATGTGAGTTGCATGAAAATGCTTGATTCGTGTTCCATGAGAATTCCAAGTGAGTTGTTCTTGAATGGTGCTTGGCAGAATGAATTGGCTTGCAAGTTCCTGAATGGTGCTTGATAGAATGAAAATGAGAATGGAGCTTTTGGAGAATGCACTCAGTGGAAAAATATCTCCAAAGCTCTAGGCCTTGTCTATCCTCCCACGGGTGAATTTTTTTTTGAAAATTCGACTGTACGCTCCCATAAATTCTATATTCAAACTTCAAATTGACGCCATCACCTAGAAACTTCTCCCTTACTTTGTATACATTCGAGAAGTGGCCATTGATGAACGTCCAGGAGCTGCCACTTTGGCGAGCTGGCACCAAATGGGTCAGCAAGTGGAAGTGAGCGGAACGGTGATGCCAATGTCGACGTGAACAGAGAGGGAGACTGAGATGCCAATGGTAATGTAGACAGAATTGGGAGTTTACGTCTGGATATAGATTGGACCCACATCACAGAGAGGTTGCCAGAAGGGCCTCACTGACAACGAGGGGGTGAGAAACGTGAAGGGTGTTTCTTCGACCCATTATCTTACTCCTTTATGAAATAATACACACATCAAATCTCAATATTTATGAAAATTTAGTCTGTCAAACTCATTTTAATTAATGTGTAACTTTTGAAAATAATTTACAAAGTTTGCTCAAGTTTTTGAAAATTTCAATTACATTTTATGATATATTTTTGGTGGTTATATATATATATATATATATTAATATATATATATATATATATATATATAATATATATTATATATATATATATATATATATATATATATATTATATTTATTAATGTGAAATTACTTTATATATAGTTTCACTTTTATATATAATATTGACATATATAATCTACTTAGTATAAGAAAAACATCTAAAATTATTATGTCACTACTTAAATAAAATAATCCTACGCTATAATGGGAAATATTTAACAAAATATCCTTTAATTTTTACTACTAGGACTCCATTACTATTGCAACAACTACAAACAAATCCAACAAACACATTTTTTATTTTCTATCACTTTCAATATCAATATAAAGATATTTTTGAAAATTCAATCTAAGTTCTTCCTCTAAACTCTTGTTGCATATGAGTCCCTTCCTACATTAATATAATTTGTTTAGATAGATGATCCAATTTGAGTTGAATTATATACTATATATATATTTATATATATATATATATATATATATATATATATATATATATATATTATATATATATATATATATATATAGATATATGAAAAAAAATATCGAAATTGTTTTTTACCTTCACAAATGATTTCTAATTGGAACGGATATTATAGTCTCAATTTTCATTTATTATCTCTCTCAATATATTAATAACTTAATGTCTCCCAATACTTATAAATATTTTTCTATTTCCTTTTTCATAAAAATATAAAATGTCTAAAACTTAACTATTCCTTTACTAACAACATATTTCAAAATAATATAATGTATTGGTAAGAAAAGCCAATGTCCTCTCCATTATAAATCTTTATAGCTCTTTGTATGCCCCTAAGTCAACATGCCTTTTCATAATTAATTACGTGTTCCTTTAAGATTATATAATGTTTTTCTTTCAAACATTTTTATCTACCTTTAATAGCTAGCTTGATTTTATGGGCAACTTGTGTATGACTCATATAAAGCCTTGAAATATCAAGTTCTCAAATAATGTAAGGTAAAGACTTATAAGTATTTATAGATGCATTAGTTATTTAAGAATATAGACAAACAAACAAAAACCAATTGATGTCATTTGTTGTGTAAATTTTTGTTATAAATGACTTTAATGCAAAATAGAAATTTCATTGTTTTAACTAAACACTTATTGAATCTTAACTTTGTGAATTCAACTATAAAAACCTCCCTACTTAAAAACTTTAACAATTTTATTTGTTTTAGTATTTTGAAAATTTGTTTTTAATATTCTAAAGTAGAAACCTAAATTCAAAAGTTAAAGACAATCTAAACTATTATAATGTTGCTTACAAAATGGAGCCTTTGCAAATCATAAGTTTTATAACTTAAAAAAAAAAATTGTGGGGAATTTTTATACTTTTGTTATTAATTATTTTTGCATAAAAAACATGTACTAAGGAGCAACGCTGAATAAAATTTTGATTTAATATTAACTAATAATAATATTTTTATATTTATATTTTAAAAAGATTTTAATAATAAATATTAAATATAATATATTTTTTTCCAATAATTTTTTATATTTAAATTAATAAAAAGGTTATATTTTTTTTTACTTCACAAAATCATATATATATTATATATTTATATATAATATATATATAATTTCCTTCCTATAATAATTTTTATTTTATATATATTAAATAAGAAATATTGAAAAAATATATTAATATTTTCTTAACTACTTGATTTATAAGATGCTAAAAATGACATTTACCAGTGAGAAAACTCATTAAACTATATTCGGTTTTCATAATTATATTTTATTTAAATTAAATATTAAAGTTACTTTTGATTAAATAAATATAGTTTTTAAAATATTATTTTTGATGATGATGATGGTGGTGGTTAACGTCCACTGAAACCAAACTTTGGTCTATTGAACCTAAAGAAATGAATTATTTAGTTTGATTTAAGATTTTATTCCTATGCTCAAAAAGCTTGGAGAGAAGCCTCCCGAGCTCATTGTAATTTTGACAACGATAAAAGGCTAGCAAGGTCACCATTGCAACAAAGATTTTGAAACTGAGATCTAATGTGGTTGTACGCGGGGGACACTAAGAGGAAGTGATTTTGATATGGCAGAAGCTTTCCATCCATGGTGTTTTAGGAACTGCCCAACAATGTGTTTCACTATGGAGCTCATGAAAATTCATTCTAATCTTGGCTATATTAATTTTCTTCTTTGAACTAGTTAAAACGGAGATATACTTTTGATCTACTAAGGTGGGGTTGATGACCTCATTATAATATCCTAATTTTCTTTTAGGTGCTAAATCTTTCTCACACCACATTTTTTCTTTGAAGTTAAAAGTAACAATATTTTTAATGTTATTAATGTTTTGCAATGCAACATTCTTGCCGATCTCCCAATGGTTAAACCAGGCCCTAGTATCTTTATACGAACCTCGTTTGAGCCTTAGGTGGTTTTGGTTAGAATAAATATAGTTTTTAAAATATTTTAAAATTTAGTTTTTTAAATTTAAATTTTGTTATTTTTAATTAATTTAAATGAAATTATTAGGTAAATTTTAACGGTTTAAATTTCAGTTGATAGAGATTTTGAAAATGTTAAATTTATATTTTAATAAAAATTATTTAATAATGGAAATGTATAATTCTGATATTTATTAATTGATAATTGAAATATTTATAAAATAAATTATTAAAATAAGAAAAGAAATATCTTTTTTGGTTATTTATTAACTATTATAATTATTAGTGAGGCTTTGAATATAATGGGAGAGAATTTAATTAATGATTATGATTTTATAAGGCATTATATAAAATATTAGATTCAAGGTTTTAATTTTTTTGTTCTTTGCAAATAGACTATTCTTTAGACATTTTTCTAAAAGAATATTCGCCATATATGTGTGTGTGGGGGATGATATTAGCAAAACAAACCAATTTTAGTAATAAATTACATGTATTTTTATTGAATATTCACCTACATTCTATACATATGAATTTGGAGAAAAAATATAAAATCTTTCAAAATACCTTACATAACACTTCATTTTCATAATTAAGACAAATAAAAAAATATTTTCTTATGGTCTAAATTACATTTTAAATATATAAATAAACTCTAGAACTTAGAAAAAAAAAACCTGATAATTTTTATAAATTACGCAACTCACCTTTAAAATTCTGAATTCTAAATTAAAATGATAAAGAGATGCACTGCCTTCCGTATGTCATTGGTCATCTAGTGCGTAGCAAAATTTACTATTCAATTCCTAACTGCATTCACCACTTTGATTTCTTGGACTTTGAAAAAAAAAATATATTCAAAAAGAGACTTTTCCCTACCCAAATTTTCTTGCAGTTACAGACTTAAATAATGGCACGGCTTTGTCTTTTGCATCAAACTTTCAATACCACTCAACCCTATGGTGCACACTAGCAATTTAAATCTGGTTTAACTTATTGGAATCTGTTAACATAGAAAGTCTAGATTTATGATTTAATAAATATGATAAATTTTTTCAAACATATTTAGGACACCGTTCCTCCTGTATTATTTTTAAATCAGAGCGAACTCGACTCACGTTTAAAATTCTCACTATTTTTTTTTCCTCGATTCCGCAAAGAATATTTATGTTGATCTCCCTGTCGGGAAATTCTCAGTAAAGTCGTTCTGATAATCTCTGAGTCCTTCAGTCTCCGAAAAAGTGAGAGCGCTTTACAATCATAAGATCACCATTTCCACTGCGCTGCATCGGAACTTCCAAATTCCTTTCCAACGGTACTATTTTCTGCTGACGATATGACGATAGCATGCAGTTTTAAAGCTAATGGTCTTTAGGTAAATTTCATAAATATTTAGAAATTTCTCAATTTTGGTTGATTGTAGATTTTAAGAATATTTAGAAATTTGATTATTAGTAAAAAAGGTAAATTTCATAAATATTTAGAAATTTCTCAATTTTGGTTGAGTGTAGATTTTAAGAATATTTAGAAATTTGATTATTAGTAAAAAAATTAATTATATAATTTTGAGAGATTCCAAAATATTCTCAAAATCTACAATTTTAAGCAGTAGTCTATAACGCGACTTTTTGAAAGCTTTTCCGGCTGATTTTTCCGGTCAAAATCCGGCAGCAATTCATTGGAATCCCAAGTTTGATAGCTAGTTTTTGCACAATCAATGGCTCCCAGGGGTTTTTCAGGGCGCTGAATCCAAATATGCAGTTAAAAAACCTTTTTAACTGCTTAAAAATCAAGATTTAACCTCATTTCTTCCTCCGGATTCCGTCACCAGAATCTCCAAAAAATCGCATTATAAACAACTCCCAATTTTAATGCCTATTTCTTGTACTCTAAAAACACAATGCCAAAAAGATAGCCTAAAAAACAAAAACAAAAAGGTTACAAACCCAACTCTGTTCTAATCATTTCACCCACTAAAATCCAATATATATACAGAGGTCGAAGCGCGCGCAGATATCATCACTGCGAATATCTCACACGCTCTACGCACTGCAGCCTTTGACTGCACATGAACGTTTTCAGCATCTAATATATTTGGATTAGGATTTCTGTGGTTCTGTGTCCGCGTGCCTCTCCAGATTCTTGTACGCCACATACTCACGGGCTAATAATAGAAATCCCATTACCACGGTCTTCTGCAGCTTTGAAGAGAATTGAATTGAGTGCGCCTTGATGATTGAAAAGCAAGTGCAACTCATATTTTGCCTCTAATATTCTGCGTGTCTAACTGCTCTAGTGTTTGTCAATATCATCTCTGAATAGTGCGCTTTCTCTTGTTTGATGATATAAGCTTATCATATCACACCAAACTATGCCAACTTCAGCTAACTTAAGTAACAATCACTACCCAACTGCATTATTAGAACTTTTATTCTTCGTTCCTTAAAAGTCAGCTGGCACCAACATCCCTAAGCAATGATCACGGGCATTAGGGTGTGAAACAACTAGCGGTCACCAAAACAACCCAAAAAAATCCAGGGAATCTGAGATTTTGGCTTATAGAAGAAGACAAAAGTTGTTATAAGAATGTCTCACAATGACATCAACATGCTACTAGGTAAGTATTTATCTTTGGGAAGTACTTCAATATCCGATGAGGGAAACAATGCTAGAGTGATTGAGAGGACATAGAGAGGAGTGCAACCTTTATGTGGAGTGTAGATTTGGTTTAATAGAGGGTGTAATGGTAAAGTCAAGTATAGACTTTGTTATTGCGCTTTTCCATGACCCAAACTTATAATCATGTTAGGTGGAGGGAGCCTCATGGGATGAGGAAGTGTGGGAGGTTAGAGGTCTTGTAGTTTTGTTGATTCATTGAATTGTGTAGTAATGGAGGAGAACACCATATATGGATACTTAGCAACCATAATGACATTAGTTGTTATTTAACAAAAATGTACGGATAATATTTTTGTGATTATAACATAAGGTAAAGAGATTTAGCAACCACAAAGACATTAGTGGTTATCTAAGAAAATGCTAGATAATGTTTTTGTGATTCAAATTGGTTGAGAAAGTTGTTATTTTTTGGGAATACAAATATTAATTATAATTTATGACAAGAAATAGTAGTTAAAAGTGTCAAATCAACAATACAAGATACAAATGAATACAAATCTTCATGAGAGATAATCAAGAATAGAGAATGTTGTTGGGAAGAAACAAATCAACAATGAGTACATGTGAATATTCTAAGTGGTACAAAGAAATAACCATAAGAACATATATGGTTATAGTTCATAATATGTTGTAATAATGATTGAACCTACTAATTGAACTTAATATTTTTAATTTCAAAACTTCCACTTACAAAATCTAATAAAAACTATTATACAATGGCCAAACTTAACTAACTAGATCAATATGCTTTCAAACTAAGTAATGAACTATATTGATTCAGTAAAAAATATATGTAGAATACCATTCAAAATTGGAATAGAAACTCTTAAAACTCATCACATATAAACTAACAAAAATGGATCATATAACTAGTCACACATATGAAAAATATTGTCTTAAGTAAATTTGAACATAAGGAAATTGTTTTGACCATGGGAGCATTCATCTCCCAACAAGAGACATTCCTTCTCAAATGCCACCTTCACTTCAGGTTATGAGATGAAAATTGATTATGAGTAAATTCAATTTTTGTAGCTAACGATCTCAACAATTATAAAAAAAATAACATTACTACATTTCTTTCTTAGCATAGTGATAGCCATAACAAGTCCAAACCTCAATAAGAGGCTTGCCTGCGATAGTTAGATAAGCAACCTTTCTAGTCTATTCTCTAGAAAAAAAATCTATTTTCCATCTCTTTTTCTAGAAAATGACAAAAATCTTCATGAGATATCATGAATAATAGGGAAATGTTTTTGGGAAGAAACAAATCAACAATGAGTACATGTAAGAAAATATTTCATGGAAACTTATTTGGTTACAGTTCATAATATCTTGTAATGATGATTTAACCTAATGATTGAACATAATAATTTAATCTCAAAATTTCCCCTTACAAAATATAATAAAATCCATTACAAAATGGCTAAGATTAATTAACTAGATCAATATTTTTACAACCCTAATGAACTATATTGATTCAATAATAACCATATGCAAAATACCATTCAAAATTGGAAGTGAAACTCTTAAAAATTCATCACATATAAACTAACTAAAATGGATCATATAAAAATTAATGTATATGAAAAATGTTATCTTAAGTAAATTTGAACATAAGGAAATTATTTTGACCATGGGAGCATTCATCTTGCGATAGAAGGCATTTGTTATCAAATTCCACCTTCACTTGAGATTATTAGGTGGAAAGGATTATGAGTAAATTCAATATCTCTCACTAATAATCTAAATTATAAGAAAAAACTTTAGTAGTCTTCTTTCTTAGCATAGTGAGATACATAACAACTTCAAACCTCAACCAAAGCTAGTTTGCAACATTTACACAAGCAACCTCTCTAGTCTATTCAGTAGAAAAATACCTCGTTTCCATCCCTTCTACAAAAATATCTAATTCCCTAATAATATGCATTATAAATTACATGTTTACTACTAAGTCATGAATACAATAACATCATGCCTCAATTTATTATTTTTATTTCCTCACTAAGAGCGTGATCATTATTCTAGCATCTTGTAAGTTTTAAACCTTTACCATAAGTACTGTATAGATACATATATTTTTTTATGTGCGTTTGTAATAAATATAAAAGTAAGCAATAGAAATCAACATAATATTCAAGGTTTTACTTTGGAAACCTTTAACTAGGAAAACAATGAGATGTTTAGAGTGGCGCCTATAAATTTCATTATCATTAACTCCATCATTTAGCATATAATATGTAGAAAGTCATGGCATTCAAAACCCTAATCCATTGACTTATATTACATTACAATCTTAATTATTTAACCATAATTATAAGATAGAGTGATAAAAAAAGTGACTCAAAAACTGCCAAAAGGTGACACAAAAGGCCACCCTTTTTTTTGTGGATCCACACTCAAAGCCTCAAGTAGGAGCTCCTACAAAACTCCAAGTGACCCCCACTGGAACTAACACATACAAATTGTATATGGAGCTAGCCATGCAAATAATATAACACATAGCCAACACTCTCCCACTTATCTTTTTCTTTGCATACAAGGGGCCATAGTACTGCATGATCAGGAATCCAAGGAAACCATGCCAATTAATTCTCTACACCAAGAAAAAATCTCAATGATCATAGGATTTTTTAATGAATCCAAAACAATATTCCAAATTTTCACCTTCACTATCACCACCTTATCGTCTTCAACAATGTCTCTCATAAAGTGATAGAAAACATTAATATTTTTTGTCTTCAAATGATAAGTTGGGCTCATTTCCAGAATGATTGCACTCTAACTACTAGGATCTAACCTTGTAGCTTTTCATAAAAGCACAATACCAGAACTTAATCTCTATAGCCATACAAGTTCATTAGTTTCATGAGTGGCTACCACGTATTTTGCTTTGTGTTGAGAGTGAAAGTACAAAATTTTTCTTGCTCACCAAACTAATTTCTCTTCCAAATAGCTTAAACACATAACCATTTGTATATCTTCCATGATCTAGATATCCATACTACTTTATGTCAAAAACTCCATGTAAACCCAACACATGTCTTCTCTATGTCTTCCTAGGTAGCAAAGTCCATAATATATAGTACTACCCAAATAATTTAGGCCCCTCTTTATAACTATCCAATATATGTTTCCTAGTTTTGACATAAACCTACTGAAAACTCTCACTGTATGTGCAATGTTTGTCCTAGTATAGACCATTTCATACATCAACCTACCAACAACATTAGCATAGGGAAGATGGGACATATGTTATTCCTCTCCCTATATATTGGAACATTTTTTTATATAACTTCACACTTATGGGAATATCGATCTTGACTTATTTGCATTCATACATTTGAAAATTATGTAATAATGTTTCAACATATATCCTCTCATTCAACTAGAGTTTCTTTTTTTCCCAATATCTTTTATTTTCCATTCCCAAAATGAAATATGCAACATCAATATCTTTCATGTAAAATTTAGAGGACAACTAATTTTTCACATCCTTGATGATTTCCTTATTGCTTTTAACTAGTAACATATCATCCACATGTAATACCACATAAATAGAAATATTACCAACTAATGTAAAATACACATGAAACTATTCATGTATAGAGTATGATACGTATCGAACACATGCAACTATGGTCATACCATAATTTTATTTTCAAGATTATATCTCATTGCATATGACGGGCATAATTAGACTAGTCATAACAACATATTTTCATTGGTTCTCTTTAGAAATTATGAGCAAAAGGAAAAAAAATAATAATTAAAAAAACCCTACATATTATGAGCATTAAGCATATATCCTAGTAGGAAAGGTTGTTGAACAATTACAGGGATGGATTTTAAGGTGCCAAATTATCCATATCAAGGATTTATGATACCATGGGAAAATCATTGGATCCTATTTCATTTCACTAGGTTATTTTTTTCAAACAAATTATGCAACAATGCAATAAAGGAAAAGAAAGGAAATGACAAAGACAAGATAAATTCAAAGTAAAAAATAAGTTCTCATAAGAATTTACTTGAATCCTCATTAATATACAAACATATGCATATAGAATAAAAAATATTCAAGCCTTAGTCAATTTAATTCCTCTTCCTCTCTCTTGCCTTTCACTTCGTTATGTAAATTATACACCTTTTTGTGCTTCAGATGTACACATGGTTAACACTCATAAACTTCTTTCCTCATTTTTGAGATTATCTTCTGTAATCAACTTGCTTAATTTTCCTCTTTTCTCTTCTCGGTCATACACTTTCTCAGCCTTAATTCTAACCCTTGAGTCACTCAAGGCAATGACTTTAAAGATTTCAACCTTCTCATGGTAATCAACCTCTAAAGGACCAACCTATATAATTTATTTTTACTCACTTATTTGATCCTCCGTGTCTTCTCATATTCTCTTTATCTTTGGTATGTCGAAGAACTAAACTACTTGCTCATAACAATTTATCAATTTCTAATTTCATGGTTTTATAGTTTCTCAACTTCAATGATTCTTTATTGTTCCCAAATATTGTATTTCTAATATGTACATTCTCCTATACCTATATTTCTCATGTGCCAACATTCTCCCTTCTCCTCCATTCCCATTTTACTCATTGTGTATTCATTTCCTTAACTACATTTTGTCCCTTTACATTCTAGCATCCAAATTCTTCTACTTAAAAGTTAGACCCTTTGGAAAAATAATTTTTTGTTTGCTTTTGTGAATATATCATCATTTCTTTCTCCATTATTGGTTTTCCTATAGGAGGCATCTAATGCTCTTTATATTGAATCCACATGTTTTCTACACTTAAATTATTTATCTACTTCATTAGACACTTACATTTCATGCCTCATGTTTATAATAATTTTGCCTCTAAATTCGTGTTGATTTTTTGTTTTTCTTTCTTGGCACATGTATTATCTACTTGGGTTCAACATTCTCATTCTACCCATTAAATATTAATCAAATGCATAGTTGATTTGGTGATTTTACTTCACATATCACATTATTCTTGAACTTCCCTTTTATTTTCTAGGTTTAATATTTTCATAGTGAACTTATTATAAGTTTTTTAAGGATATGGTAGTTTCTCAAGTGAACCATCACAAAATCACCTTTTAATATTCCTTAAATATCTTTCTCGTGTTTTCATGTCTCTCTCTTCTCATGTTACTATCTATTTGATTATCTTTAACCTACATATACCTTTTTTCTTCACAAAATAGGTTGTAACTTTTGCTACAATATAACAAAATTATATTATGTAGATGCATAATTGCATTTTGAAAATTCCCCTAAAGGAATATCATAAAAAATATTTCGTAAATAACCTACTTTCTTATATACTTTGAAATAAAGCCCCGAACAAAAAACAACATATATGCTAAGTACCTATAAAAATATCTTAAAAACTTAATAAAGAAGTACCCTAAAAAAAGCCATTTTATATTTCAAATATTTTTACGAGTAATCAATTAATGTCATAAGAAAGATGGATCATTAAAGAAATTACAATAATTAAAATCCACTTACTCCTCAATATTCCATACTCCTATAGCTAAATACAAACCATATTTTGATGGACCATCAACATCGAAATTCATTTATTCGTTAAAATGATGAAATAAAATATTTTAAATGATATTTGAGAAAGTTAAACCTCTTGAAAGTATCTATGAAAATTAAATTATCCAAGTTGTTCATCCCATTCATCTAGTTAACCAAAACTAAGGAATCTTCAAAAATTTAGATTTTTTGTAAATTGTTTTCAATTAACAACATCAACATCAAATTTAGTGCAAATATTTCAATGATATTATTTGTACCTCTAACCAAAATAGCATTGAAATTTTGTAATATGATCAACAATTAAATATAAGTAACCTCTTACACAACAAATTGAAAGATAACCCCAACATGCCCCATTAAAGGAAGCCCAAGCTCCACTTTTATTAGCATATTCCACTCTTATCTATCATCATAGTTTTTACTTTTTATTATTCTCAAACCAATTAAGGATGGTCATAATTTAAACCACAAATTGTGTGGAAAGTATAAATACATTTTCAAATATCTATGCATTATTTGCTAGCCATACTCCCCAAGTAAAAATAAATTGTAATGTGATATATTTTCTTACAATAGGATTATTACACTCACTCTATAGATCTTTATCTATGGAATTTCCACCTTAAATAGCCCTTATACATATAAATATCTCGAATCCTTTCTCAACCTTGCTTATGAAGGGATGAGACATTAAAAAATGAACAATTGACTGATCACATTCATTGAAGAGGATATAATAACTAGCTTGATTTGATTTCCTCCTTTTTTGTAATTTATTCTAAGATCATTATTTTTAATATTCAATCACATAAAAATATGGCATTTCCATTTGAAATTTTATGTGCCATTTCCCCACATCAACAAAAAAAAATCCTACTACTTAACCTACAGTTAAATATTGATAATTTGTTTAAGAATTATGAATCCCTCTAAATGAGATATTCCCCATATGATCTCAACCTCAATTACCCTGATTCCTACGTAGACATAACTTAAATTTGAGATATATATCTCACAAAAAATATCCTCCCTACCTTCCAACCTAAATCATGGAGACTAATTTTGAATCCTTCCTCCAAGTGATGATCAACACTATATAGGAAACCTTATTAAGAAATAAACAATGATCCCGATGGAGGATCTACATAGAGTTAGTGTCTTCATTACTCTTGATTTGGAAGAAAGTTGCTTCTATGATATCAACTCGTATTTTCAACCTATATCCCTACAATGTTACTCAAATTTTGAGCAAGAGCACTCTTTGGATGAAAATTTAATTCCTCATCCAAGGAGTACCTAGGTCACATACTTTTAATGGACCCTTCTACATGAAAAATGATAAATACATCAAAAAATGTGATTGCAATCACGTTTTTCATGTATTTTTCATTTTTCATGTAGCAGGATCCATTGAAAGTATGTGACATAGGTACTCCTTGGATGAGGAATTAAATGTTTCATCCAACAAGTGCCCTCGTTCAAAATTTAAGTAAAATTGCAGGGATATAAGTTGAAAATACAAGTTGAAAAAGTAGTTTTATTTTTTATTTTTTTAGTTTTTAATATTCTTACTTTTCTACTCGAAAAATGGTGAATCGACCCCCATGGTTGACATCAACATCTTGAGTATTATTGGTTCTTATAAAGTTTATTTTGGTTGTATATTTTTGTTTTGAGGCCCATTTTAGACATCAAAAACTCCCTAATGGTGGGGTTAGCAAGCACCTTTAATCAATTTTATGGCACAAATAATATGAAAAAGAAGAGAAAGAGTGCAAGAGGAGAATCAAGAGGAACCCATGAGAAATTATAAAAATAAAAATGCACATCAATGTGGCGATTGGACCACCTCTTTATGAAGCTCATGAGGAAAAGTTGGAAACCATTATAAGTTGAGGGAATGGGATTCCTTACAAGAGGAAAATGTTGACCAAAAGAAAAAGAGATTAAGAGGAAATTGGAATGAGTACTTGTCAAGGGCTCACTGTGAAACCACTCAAGGTGTTAGCTAGGGATGTTAAACCACATGCATATGGGTGCTTGCTAAGAGAGAGTTGATAAACCACCCAGGATTGATAAACCACTCTTAGGATGCCTGGCATAATTGATATGCCACCCATTGTTGTGAATATTTCTATGCTTGATTGTTTGATAAATCACCCAATGTTTTATGTATTTCCTATTCTTTGTGTACTAAATACGGCTTCTTTTTAAATCTACGCAAGAGAAAGTTCCCCTTAAATCATGGATTTGGCTTGGGGGTGACTGTTGTAAGTGATTCTAGCCATAGTAGGTCTATCATTGGGTGGAAAATCGAAGTCCCACCTTCAGTTTGGCCATTGGATTCATTTTAATTGCACATATAGTTGAGAGTCATGGAATTAAAGAATTTCTGTATGGAAATTTATATGTTGCTCTGAATGAAATTCTTGAATGTTTACAGTTATTTTTATGAATTTCGGAAATGCATCTATAAGTTAAATGCATGAAGTTTTTCTATTTAGTGTCTATGGAGTGTATTCTAGGTATAATGGTTGATAATGGCTCCAAATCATAGCATGGAATACCCTCTTTATTGTCTAGAAATGAGAGATTGATTCCCTGATTATTTTCTGAAGGAATGGTTTTATTCCTAGATTTACTCTGAGTCTACAGATTAGTCTAAATACCTATGCATGGAAAGAAATATAATCTCTGCTAAAAGGAAATTGAATACCTAAGTTAAAATAATCTAGCCATTTTGACTTATTTTATAATTTGCAGGCTCAAGAGCGATAACCTTGTTATATATATATATATATATATACTACAGTGGAGGCGTGATGGGAGGAGGTTGTGTAAAATCTCAAAAAGGATAGTGCAAGGCATATATACAAATATCCACATATGCACCTATGTAGACCCTTGCATATAGGAAAAAGGGCCATGCTGTGTCTCCATAAAATCTTAGGAGGGATAGCTAGTCGGGCCAACATCATATTCACATGTGTTATGGCTATGAAGGCCTCTAGAAAACACTTAGTCATATATAATTATAAAATATCTATACTATCAATCACCTAGGAGTTGAAAAACCCTAATCCCTATTGGAAATTATTCCTTAACCCTTATACACCCATATGGTTGAGCGCCATGATGAAAGGCAAGAGTAATGTGGTTCACAATGGTTGAATTCCTTGCTGAGTTTTCAACATAATATGACCCCAATGATTATAACCTGTAACATCACCCCAGTGATTTGAATTCATAATGTCACCTCAATGATCCCACCCCAACAAGATCCTATGGTGCTTGGTGCAATTTCACTTGGATTTTATCCTTGGGAGTACATCCAATTCATATAATCACTAATAGGTAAATGCTTATGTGTATGTTCAGATTCACAATGTAGATGCTCCACGTAACCCCATTGTATTATAACAATGGTACAAGGGAGAATTTCTGGGATTATGTTGTAGGAGAAGGCCCCTCCAATATATTTAGGAATAGTGTAGTGTTGTGTTAACAATGGGTGAAAGCTAGAGGGAAATATATTATGGGACAATTTGGATGGGGTACTCTCTGTCACCCCCATGATTCCAATCAAAGGAACCCCAGAGTTTTGCAAAGGGACATGAAGGGAAAATTCTGGGATTTTACTCATGGGACAATGTGGCCTTGAGGGACACACTCAACTTATTATAGTGTTGAATGGTATTATGTAAAGAGGAGGAGGATGGGTCCACGAAGGAGGTCAGGCCTTGTGTGATTGGATGAGTGTTCTTAGTTGATAGAGGTAGTGGAATGGCCAAACAAGGTTCCACATAACCCTAGGAATTCTTCCCCTATGGTTTCAAAGGGAGAATGCAAAGAAAATCCTTGAGCTTTCATTCCAATGGTGAAGTGGAAAAGAGGGGCCCACGTTCCTACTATTTTGTCATATGTAAATATATATTAATCTTGGGGAATGGGGATCCTATGGGCATTGGCCGCCATGAATGAATCTGCAACTGTCATGTGGGGGATGAATTCAATGCCCACATGGGGACCATGCAGGTGACACATAATAATCCAAAATGACTTGGTCAAAGATAATAGGCCAAACCTTTAAATCACTATATCTCTTGATTTGGGAGTTAGATCAAGGAAAATTTTATACCATTTGAAAGGTCACAATGACATGAACATATTGGTGTTTTCCATTTTAGGTTTCAAAGAGTTTGAAAATGATAAAAAAATTTAGACCCCGTCTTGATGAATAAAACCTTGCAAGTTGGGTCAACTTAGTAACTACCCTCTTTCTATCTTAATAGGACAATGGGTGGTAAGGGGGTATGTTACAAAGTGGTATCAGAGCTCTAGGTTCAAATACTAAACCTAAAAAGGCTCACATTGATCCATATTTATGAAGTAAAAAAATGAAATACATATTTAAACCCAAAAACATAGAGATAAAGTGAAACTAAACTTCAATTAAGAAATAGAAAATGCCGAAAGTTATTTACAAGTAGAATGAAAGAAAACTAGCTTGAACAATAGTAGCTTATCTATGAGAAGAGATGTGACAACTACATGCCTTTTTAATTGAGTTACAGTGAGGCTCTAAGTCATTTTTATCATGGATAAACAAAGAGAAACCACAAAAATTAAAAAACCTAACCACTAGAACATGAAGCACCGAAAGCTTATGGGCCCTGATGGGGTTAGTCGCAATGTCAACTTCCTGAGGTCGTAACTTTGGCATATGATATATTTTTGACATGCACAATAGACCATTAGAAATGTCTATATTTGGATAAAATAAATTGACTACAAACATTAGTTTTTGACTTATTTTTTTCTTGTTTCCCCAAAAAACGTTATTTAGGGTCTTAAACAGCTCCACAAGTTCAAGACCCAAAAACTGCCAAAAACATAAAATTTGTCGAAATAGGAAACTGTGTTGAAAAATAGGAAACTAATATGAAACTATGTTGGGGATCCAAGTGGAACAAGTGGATGGTCACCAATATCCACTTGGATCAGTCCTCACCCTTTAGGAAGAAATGATCCCCATTGCGTTGAGTTCCTCCATGAGATGGTGAAACTTCTACTGAACTTGGTCCCTAGTGAGCCACTTTCCTTGTTGTTGGAGCTAAATGACTTTTAACAACCAAATATAGATGGATCCTATGTTGGAAAATTTTCTTAATCTACGTGTCCATGATCCAATCACTTATGTCTTATTCATTTCAATGTGGGTTGAGCTCTATTGGTGTTATTTGCTCAACAATGTGTGGTGTATCCAACAATGGTGGAAAGTATGTTTGAAGGTGTTCCATATTGAATATTGGGTTCATGACAAGGAATGGGGGGATAATTATCTTGAAATTGTTGTCACCCACAACCTTGGTGATGGTATAAGGCCCATATGGGAGTAGTTGAAGCTTTTGATGGGCTCCTGTAAGGCATTCCTTCTATAAATACAACCAAACCTTATCGCCAGCTTGAAACTTACGTGGCAGACGATGTTGATCATGACATTGGTTATAATTAGTATTAGATTTATCAAAGATATGATGAATCTAATGGTAAATGTGCAAAATGCATTCAATATACTTGATTTCTTTATTAACTTTCGATTGAACATGTGAAAATTTTTCCCATGTAATTCTAACAGGCATTGCAACATTAATGGGACATAATGGTTGAAATCCTAGGCCCACTTGAAATGGTCTGTGACTAGTTAAGCTATGGAGAGATTTGTTGTAGTTGTATTGAACATAGGGAATACTCTCATCCCATGTTCATGGATTCTTAGAGTTGTACATTCATATTATGTGCGATATCAATTGGTTGATGACCTTTATCTAGCCATCAGTTTAGTGGTGGAAGGAAGTCGTTTTCATTGGATTAGTGTCTAACAATGACTAAAGGCTTGATCAGAATGTGCCTAGGAACTTTCTATCATAATTTGATATAATGGTCCGGGGGATCCTAAAATGTACCCACACCTGTTCGAAGAAGAGTTTGGAAATGGCTTCTCTTGTGATACTTTTCTCACGGGTAGCCAATATGGCCATCTCAAAAAATTTATCAATGACAAAAAAACACAATCATTACCATCATTGCTAGAAGGAAAGCCAAACATATATTGTCCATGGACATGGATTCCCAAGGCTTGCTAGGAGTAGGAAAAGGGTTGTATAAGCCTTGTTTCATAATTGTTGGTGTTAGATGCTGCTAGGCACTCCCTGATCACCGAAACATAGGTTGGGATGACATGGGGTGGCTAATGATTTGTGAGAAATAAAGAAGAAAAAGAAAAAGAGAAGAAGAAAAATTGGAGAAGTATAAAAGAATTTATAAACAATTAAGATGGAAGGGAACAAATTGACTTCAAAGAAACAACAAGAAGAAAGTAGTTGATGGAAGAATATTTGATGATATAAGTAGTTGACGAATAGTCAGAAGGAAACATGGGACAAGAGACAAAATGACGTGAAGGGATGAGATAATAATACTAAATAAAGAAAATTCAAACTCAGGAACGTGAGTCTGAAGATGAATGGGACTCCTCGGATGAGTCGAGATGAATAGCACCGACAATTCCAATAGACAGTAATGCTATACAAATAAGTCCTAGAAGGAAAGTAGACAATATGTAAATTGATGACTTTAGTCCTCCAATACCAAAAATATTGACTATACTAATATCAATTCCTACCATTAAATAATTCCTTCAATAAACATCACATATTTATTCAGGAATACCCATTTTTTTGCATAAGGGGGATAAAAAAAGAAATCATATAGAAAATGAGAGTCCTGTTGTGAACAAAACATACAACAATGATAAAGAAAATGAAGAAATGGTTATTTAGCTTTAAAATCTTATGATTGTAACCCTCATACCAAAATTAGTATATGTCAAGGAACTTGAAGATATAATCTTGGTTAACAAAGAATAGTGACCTGAAGTAAGTCAGTTTACTCAGTATATAGATAGAGTGTGCCAACCGATGAGTCATTTATTCAAGACAACATAGACAAACAAGGAAATAACACATTGTCAAGTGCCCCACAAGTTATTGATCCTGCCGACATCGACCAGTCAACTAACCTCAGGATATTAGAATTGTCTTCAAAAATAAAATGTGATTTAACCACATACCCCTCTATGAAGGTGATGAAGACCGTAAGAAGCATTGGTTTTTCTACAAATTTTTTTTTGTTGTGAATGATATCACTGACAAAGGAAAACATATGGCATAACTTGCATCAACTTTGAGGAAATGAGCACTCACCTAGTTTATGAATCTCACTGAAAATCAAACAAAATCAAAAGATGAAACCAAAACTAGTTTTCTTACTTTCTTCAAGGCACAAGATTTAAATAATTTTGTAGCCCAAAAGTTAAAATAAATTAAGCATCAATCCAATGAAATAGTACAATAATATTATAAAAGATTCAAAGAATTATTAAGTGAAATCCGATATATTATTGACGAAAATATCTTAGTCAAGTGGTATGTTGCTAGTCTCCTTCAAAAGATCCACAGACCTTTGAGGATGCATGAAGTGAAGACTTTTGAATAAGCTCTCAAATTTCCCAAAAAATAGAATTTGATGGTGAAGGATAGTCGACTAGCTCATCGATTGACAAGAAGATTGAAGATAAATTTGAGAAATTACAAAATTTGTTGATGGCGTTAACATTTTAAAAGAATAACCTATGGTGCACAAATTGTTGAACTGAGGGGCACATGAAGGATAATTGCAATTTTATTGATTACTTCGATCAAGACATTTGACGAATACAATATGATATAAACTGTCATATTTTCCAAATAGTGTCAAATCACACTATTAAGGATTGTCAGTATAATCTTCAAATCACTAAACCAAATTGGTGTGACATTTATTAAGAAAACAACCATTCAATGCAAGAAAGTCAACTCAATGGGAAAAACAATCCAAATTATCACGTCATATATTATACAAAAATAGAGGATTAGTATAACGAGATAGCAATGCATGGTGGGAGAGGAAATGTCCGAGGAGGATATGGTGGATGGAAAGGATGATATAACAAAAAAGTTTGATGATGTGGTCAAGGTCAAGGAAGGTTTTATTGTTTTTCTTGTTGGAAAGGCCATACAACCCCTAATTATCCATTAAAATCTAAAACCAACCAATGCTTCTGAAATATGTGTCGAATGGGGGAATCTGTCTTTGAAAGATTTCCCCAAAATAATTGAGAAAGTATTAAATAAAAGAACTATGAATTTACTTCAAACTGTCCCTAAGCAAGATATCATAAATTTGAAGAAACTTCATGTCATTACAAGGTTGGGGGCAGGATGAGATACTAGTGTTCACAATCAAAAAATCATTTAACCAACAAGGAACACAACTAGACATATGGATATGCATGTGTAAAACGATACAATGATAAGAATGATAGAATTATTTACAAAATAAATTGATAAACATAGACTATCCAAGGATATTATTCTAGAAGAATTTTTGGAGATGTTAAAGGAAGAGCATTATGTTGGTCGTTTGGTAGAAATTTTAAACATGTTAAATGGCTATAATGAAACTAAGGAGAAATAAAAAAATGTACCACAACTTTCTCGAGGAAAACAAATCAAATATCATGATCCACAAGTCAATATGGAGATAAATGGGTATATGGTATGATAAGTAATTTTTGACTTTGGGTCACAAGTTAATATTCTTCCTCATGAAATATGGATCAATATAGGAAGTTTGAATCTATATAGAATGTATAACTATCTCAATCTTGTTGACCAAAGATTCATTGAATCCATTGGCACATTCAAACAAGTAAAAACATCAATCATGGGAATCCCAATGACCGATGATTTTGATGTCATTGACTTAGTGATGATCCTCATCATTGGGTAACTATATGGACCTTAATCCACCACCTAGATTATTCAAATCAAATCTTCTTATAATTTGTTACATATTTTGATTGTACTTTTCTTAATGAGATGAGTCGAAGTGAGATATTATGCCTAGTGGACTAATATGCATTAATTGTAGGTTTTTGAGAGAAAACCACGGAAATTTTGGCTAATTAAGGGTTGAAACTTGAATGAAACAAGGAAGAGAGATTGTAGGAGGTAGATCCTCCTCATTTACTCCTCACTCATTTGAATATTTCTCCATCAATGACACCAACTCAGAGTACAAGCAGCCAAATCATGGAGATCAAAAGGTAGTCGAGCAAGTGATATTCAAAGAGCTATTTTATCTTGAGTTTGGGAGATGAGTGTCCCTAGATTTAAGGAAGTTATTGGAGACTTTATTTGTATAAATAAGAAGGCCTAGAGTCTCATTAGGATTCGAATTTTTGCTATAAAAACACTAGTCATTCTCGAGTTCAAGACTTGTGGAAGAGATTGTTATGTAATTTTTTGTTTTGATAATGAGAATCAACATTTCCTTGATCCAACACTAAGTTGACTCAGAGGGCTGAAGCTCTTGGGTTAAGGCCCAACTCTAACTGAAAAGAATCCTCTTCTTCTATTTGTATGCTTAGTAAATTTCATAGATTAATGTTTGAATTGTCTTCAGAATTATTTCATTGCGAGTAGTTGTAGATTTGATTAGTTTTCTTCCATTTGTGCTTTACTTCAGAAATAGCTTAGAAGAGATAAAGGAACAACGCAAAGCTATTAGTAGGTGGATTTGGCCTCACTCCTTCCTTCAGGTATCATGGTTTGAGGAAAGAACCCCTATGTAGCCCCAAAAAGACAGAATTCTAGTTTCTCATGGAATCTAGGGTTTTCTGTAGTTAGGCCAACATTTGATCAGTTTACAAGAATAGGATTTAGTTACCACTTCTTCTATCTTCTGTCTTACATTATATATCATCAAGGTTTCATATTATTTTGCAAGGTTTCCTCATGCATTAAATAGGCAGCTAGCTCATGAAGTTCAGTTTTCCTTAGCTAATTGAAATGCTTCTTATTTACATGATTTATGGATAAATGTCAATGTTTGATGCAGTGTAATAGTTTCAGTAGTACATAGAGATTTCATGATTAGAAACCTCATCCCAACTTCATCCATCAATGATCATTCCTTTCTTTCACTAAAACTCTCACAAATTTCATCATTTCACAAGAATACTTCTCTCAACTTGTTGAGCAAATCCAACCATCTCCCAACTCTAGTTTTGAGTTCTAAAGTGGTCCTAGGCACTACTTGGCCTCATTCCATCCATCGACCACCTTCCCTAAGCCTTCCATCGCCTTCAATATCCCTCCTTTTTCTCTTGGCTATATCATGTACGAACATAGGGGATCCAATCCTTTTGACCATTCACCATCATCCTTAAGCCCCCTGCCACATCACCAAAAGAAGTTAGCTTTCACATAAAAAAGCCAAAAGGAAAAATATAGTTATGTTGGTCATTTACATGCACAATAGTACAATGTTTGATGTTTCAATTTGCATGCTCAGAATAGTAGGATTGTATGCATGTTAATTTAGCACTGTTTTGAAGAAAAGCCTCTTAGCAGTTAGTTAGAAAAATGGTGTGTTTTAGCATTTCATTTCAGTATTTTTCTTCACTGCAGTAGACAAGCTTTCCCTTAGTGTAGATTTCAATTTTCCTCATTGGTAATCAAGCTTCTTCTGAATCCATAGAATTCTGATTTAAAAAACCTTAGTGGTCCATTACTAGCTTAGTAGTGACAAAGAGTAGACCCATCACATTTACTTGTGTATACAACACTGTCACCTACAAGTTTGTACAAACCCAAGGTTGATAAAGTAAAGGTGGCAGCCCCAGGAGTTGCAACATTCCTGCTGCAATACTAGTGCTCATCACTTTTTGGCACCGTTGCCGGGGAGGTGTTTGAGTAATATGTGATTACTGCTTTCTTTATTCTATTTCTTATCTCTAACATTCTTCTATTAGTTTCGTTTCTGCAAAAGTAATTTAATTTTCTTTCTTTTCCATTATGCATTCTTTGCTCTCTTTTCCATTCTGCAAGTGAAATTTCATTCAATAAGTTAGTTTTCATTCCTTCAGTTAGTTTCCATTTAGTTTGCAATTTCAATTCTGTAATTATTTTCAATTCTTGGAATAAAACACAAAACAAAACAAAAACACTTCTTTCATGCCTCGTAGGAATAGGGATAACTTAAGGAAATTTCTACCAAATACCCCCATTGCTTCAAACAACCAACCTTCCCTCTTCTTCAGTGGTTGATCATTGGAGGAACCCTTAGGTGAACAACTAGAGATATTTGAAAAGCCTACAGGTGGAGAAGAAGAAGAAGAAGAACCCATTCCAATTGACCCAATGGATGAAAATAGAAATGACAGAGGAAATAGAGAAAGAGTTGAGGGTACCTTTCCCATTAGAGAAACTAATGGGGATACGAAGATGAAGAATATAACCCCCCCTGCTCTTTCTCATTTCCATGGCTTGACCTTAGAAGATCCATAAACTTTCTTGTTTGAGTTTGTTGTCATATTTAGAACTTATGATTACACCAATGGTGAGTAGAATTTCAAACTATTCGCTTCCACTCTCAAAGATGCAACTTTGTGCTAATTCATGGGTTTACCTTGGGATATCATTACAACTTGGGCTCAGATGCAAGTTCAAATACACTAAAGAAGAAATTTTTAGGATGACCTCAGGGCAGGATGAATCCCTAGAGGATTATGAAGAAATATTCCAGCTTAGCTACAAAAGGGCTAGGTGCACACTTGATCCTGAGTCACTGAAGCTAGTTCTACTAAGGGGGGTAAGGGAAGATCTTCTGGATACCCTAAACCTGCTAAGAGAAGGGAAATCTACGAACTACCCTATGAATATATGCAGGTTGTCTTTATGAACCATTCTAGGGTAGCTAGGAAGAAGAGTAGGTGTAGTCAACTTACGGTAAGTCCATCATCTTCCAATGCACCGATCAAATGTGAAATTGGAAATATGCTGGAAGATTTCAAGAGTGAGATACTGCAAACCATTGCCCTACAGATGGAAATTATACACATCAAGAGAAAGAAGAAGGAAGCAAGGAGAGCCTTAGCCATTTTCTTCCCTAGATGCACAAGGAGTCACCCTAGGAATGAATGTCCATTAAATCTGATTGAAGTCTGCTTCGTCTGTGAAGAAAATCGCTCAACAGAAAAGTACCCTTCTCTACCTGGACTAAAAGCTGTGTATCAAGGGACTGAAAGGGTGATTGAACACCTCTGCTACATAAATCAAAGGATACCTCATGGGCCTTGGCCATACCAGTAGGGCATGCAAGGCTCGTCCCATGCCGCTTACAAGTCTAACTAGACCACATCCATTCCATCTTGGGGACCCCCTACTCATCCTTCCTAGTCTACACCTCCTCCTTAGTTCTTTGCACCTCAGTACCATTCCCATCCGAAATACCTGTGTACGGAAATAAAGACAATCTCTATTAATTCAATTAAATGGTTGCATTAAAATAATTTTTCTATCAGGCCTTGTTTAATAATTGTAAGCTCAAGAGTCATAGCTCTATGGGTGTTCTGGGAAGAAATGGCTCAGAAACTATTCGTTGAAGGAACAAGGAGTGCAAAGGGAAACAACATTGGATATGGAGGTATGAAACACTCCAGGAGAAAGACAAAGCTATCAAGTTGAATTGGGTGCAACAAGAACACTAGGAAACTAGAAAGGAGCCATGAAAGTGGTTGATTTAGTAACTTTTTTTTATGTTTAATTAGTTGTTGGGATTAGAACACCAAGGATGGTGTTCCCTTTAAGGGGGTGGAGTTTATGATACCTATGGTATAATTTCCCCCTGATTTTTATAATGTAATGACACTTTGAATTATAAATGAATAATTTTTTTTGAATAGGCCTGAAGAGTGGGACCAAATATCCATGATCTAAGGAGGAAGATGAAGATAAAGCTATGTGGATCCAGATGGTGCCACTATAATTTATGGTACAATATCAAGAAAATTAGAAGGTTCCAAGAGGAGATGAAGAGTCTAAGAGGAGCATGAACAAAGATGAATGAGAAATTATAAAAAGGAAATTTCACAACAATTTTAGAATTGGATTTTTCTCATAGGGAAGCACATGAGAAGCATTGGAAAGACTTGGTAGGTAGAGGAAGGGAATTCCCTGAGAAATGAAATTTTGGACATTGTGTCCAAGCCTAGAGGAGCTCAAGAAATTATGAGGAAAATAAGAAAAGTGCTTTCCAAGAATTGGATGAGAAACCACTGAAGGTGCTTTCTAAAGAGCTAATAAACCACATGATTTTATAAGTGATCCTTATCCTGTTTGAACTAAGTATGAACTCCTATTGAACACTATTGTTGTGGATCTGGCTTAGGGGTGACTATGGAAGTTTTGGTTGTAGTGAGTCTAAGGTTGGGGGAAAATGGAATTCCCACCTTTAGTTTAGCCATTTACCTTCTTGTAATTAAGTGAAATTAGCGAAGAGGTGTGGAATTAAAGATTTTCTTTATGGAATCAAATGTGTGGTTCAGAGAAATTTTAAATGGTTGTAGGATGTAGGCGCATGAAGTTTATTAGCTGAAATGATTTTCATGTCATGTGTTTTTATAAACTTATGTCATGCGTCTATAAGAAAGATACATGAATTTTTATTATAGTACATGCAAAAGGCATGTATGTGTTTGATATACTGATAATTTGCTTAGATCTATAGTGAGGGATGCCAATCTCTTGTGTGAAAATGAGAGGCTATTCCTTGATTATTTTCTCAAGGAATAGGTCTATTTCTATGTCCATTTTGAGCATGTAGATTGGTCTAAATACTTGTCCATAGAAAGAAAGACAGGCTCTATTAATTCAATTAAATGGTTCAATAAAATATTTTTTTCTATGAGGCCTTGATTAAAAATTGTAAGCTCACAAGAGGTATATATGTGTGTGTGTTTGTGTGTGTGTGTGAGTGTGTGTGTGTGTTTCCAGATTTGACTAAGTTTACACAAAGCTCTACTAACTTTAATTATCAACCCACGGTTCATACAAACTTAAAAGATGCCAAAACTATATATATAGCATGCAATATATCATTCTTTCATTAATCTCATGCAATGCAATATATCATTCTTTCATTAATCTCATGCAATAGACTAAATATCATGAAATCAAGCCAAAACTAATTGCCATAATTAATACAAATAATTAATTCCAAAAATTTAAACGTGTGTAAATTAACAATGTTTAATTCCATAATTGAATCAATACACTAATTAACTTACGAAATTCATTAATTATAAAAATTCCTACTAAATTCATTAATTATAAAAATTCCTTGCAAGTAATTAATTCTCACTCATTAATGTTACCGATGATTGCATTAAATTATACAACTCATAAAAATTCTAGAAAAGAATAATACAAAAAATAAGCCAAAACCTCTATAATGTTGACAAAGAGATGTCACGACTCACGGCTATCCATATGTTGTCGGTCATCTTGTGTACTAAACTTAAATACTTTTATCATAAGGTAACCAACCAGAAACTCATAGGACTCAAAATATGGTTGAAGCAACGTTGTTTGAACAAAGATTCTAGCCAGGATAGGCTAGGTTACTAACCTGGAAACAAAGAAAAACAATCCATTAGTAACCATCAATCCTAGGTTTGCAAGGAGGAACGTTGATTAGACTGCCAAGTTCAAGATTTGTAGCGATAGGTGGAGGCTTGAGAAGGATTCTGGAGAGTTTGATACCAACCTCGGTTAACCATCATTGAAGTAACCCCATCCGAGCTGGTGTGTAGTGTCTAGGCGAGTTATTAGTCCTAAAATTATCCAATGAAAGGTGAATTTATTTTCAACCAAGTTACAAGACTCGGTTCTCAACATACCCTAGTTGATATCAACTAAAATTTCTGATGCACATAATCTAAAGTAATATAATAATAATTTATTATATGTTGATGCTTTAATACTTATTAATCTTGTGTATGTGTGTAAATTTCACATACCTTAATTCAATTCAATTCCTCGAGGCGTGCACCAACTTTGGTATTTGAAAAAATATATTCGAAAGAGACATTTTACCTTACCCATATTTTCGTGCAGTTAGAGAATTAAATAATCGCACGGCTTTGTCTTTTGCATCAGACTTTCAATACCACCAAAAACCGTGTTGTGCAGACTGTCGCAATTTAAATTTGGTTTAAGTTGTTCAAATCTACTAATATAGAAAGTCTAAATTTAAATTATCCATTGTAATGGTTCATAAATTTAGTTTACCAATAAAATTTTGATTTAGTATTGGTTAATAATAATATTTTTATATTTATATTTAAAAAAATATTAATAATCCCTTGATCGGGGTGAGGAGGAGATCAGGGAGGGCAGTAGGAAAAATCATGAGAGTCGCAGGATAGAGAGTCCACCTCTTGTCCGTAGCATTGCCCAACATGTCACGGTAGAGTACTGCATGTCAGCACGAATTTTGAGAAATAGGAGTAGAAAGAGTGGGATGAGAGAGAATCACATAATTGGCGGCAGTAGTGGGATAGGAAGTGAGACAGGTGGGATGTATTATTTGAAGATGGGGAAGGGGAGAAGGATAGGTAAGCCGCGTAGAGAGAAAGAGGAGCAGGGAGCAGCGTAACCGGTGGGAGCCTTGACAGAAAATTGCGATTTCAGGTATGCCATCTTTGGACCTTCTTCTGCTTTTATCTTTATTTTGAATAGTATGATGGAAGAAAGAGGGATGATGGCTACCTCCGGGGAGGAAGAGAGTAAGCATGGGGTTGCCTTTTACTATGCCATGCAATGTATAGAAGAAGTGGGGTTCAAGAAAGGAGTCGTACAAGAAGGGTGGAGGATGGGTGGTCCTAAAGATAGTCTGGGGGGAAATACGGAGGACTAGACTGCTCACCCCATGACGAATGGTAAGAGGGAGGTATAGAGGCAAGACATGAAAACTCTGCACCTGGCTTAGGCGTTGGTTAGTATGATAGAAGGTTTAGCATTCGAGAGAAGACAATCTTTGGAAACCTCAGACAAATGAAGATGAATGGAGTAGGGGAGGTGGGATAAGAGATAAGGAAGTTAAGGAGGAGGGCAAGGTTGTATTTCCTCAAAATCTAACTTGTGTTGATGAAAATTGTAAACAGGCAACAGTAAAAGGAAAGATGGCATGCATGGGCAGAGGAAGGGGGCGTGGAGGCAGAGGACGTCCAAGTCAGCAGAATAGAGTTGACCTGTCAACCGCACCACCTGCTAGCCAACAGAGGGGGAGGAGATCCATGAGGACTGCTGTCTAGGAAGCTGCAAGAGCCTATAGAGAGGGTATGGATGAAAACATCCACTAGCTAATACAAGAAATGGAGGAGAATGTGATGGAAGAGCAGTCAGACCCGGAGGTAGAGGAATGGGCAGACATAATCCAAGACTCTGGCAACACTCAAGGACAGATGACTCTACAGAAAAGCTCTTCATGTCTAGTGGGTTTTAAAATGACTTCTTGCAAAGGCACTAGAGCAGGTGGTAGGAGAAGTGGCCAAAATTGCCCAAGGAATGCCAAACCTCAAAAAGGAAATGAAAAATTTGCAGGTGGCTATGATTATGCAGGATAACAAGTTGGATGAGATCTAATAGAGGCTGGATCAGATGAGCCAAGCTCCCACGGAACCCATGGAAACCCCTTCCAACGTTGATTTGAGTACTGATGACTGGAAAGAATAACCCTTCAATGCTTCTCATGCTTTTAGCGAACAACTCTAATTTCAGAGGTTTAGATGGTAGTTCTTAGCTTGTTAAGTACTTTTAATTGCTTAATGCATATAGCCTAGATTGAAAGAATGGTGAAATTTTGTTTTCGACTACTTATAGCAAATTCAGGTGGCCAATAGACTTGGTTTCCCTTATGGGCAGGTTGAGGCCACCAAAACCATGTATTTGGTTTCATGAAATATTATAAATAAAAAAGGAAGATACCACCTACACTTACAAAAAAGAAAAAGAAAATATATTAATAATAAGAATATTTAGATGCAATATTTTTTCTCAATATTTTTTTTTTATTTAAACAAAATATTTAAATTAAAAATTAAATATATATTTTTATTTTAAAATTAAAGGACAAATACTTTTTACTCATCAAAACTTTATATATATATTATATATATATATATATATAATAATATAGAATATATAATTCTTCTTTCATATAATAAATTTTATTTCAAATATTAACATAATAAAATGGTAGAAAAATACATTAATATAATAATTTTTTAATAATGTAAATAAAATGTTTGAAAAAAAATATTAAATTTTTTTAAATACTTAATTTATAAGATGATAGAAATTTGAAAATTATCAAAAGGAAACATTAACTCTATTATGTTATATTATTTGGATTCAACTCTCTTAAGAATATTATGGTTTCATAATTATATTTTAAAACATTAAATTAAATTATTAAAGTTTTTTAATTAATAATATAGTTTTAAAAAAATTAAATTGTAGTTTTTTAATTTAAAATTTGCTTTTCTAACTAATTTAATTGAAAGTATTAGAGTAAGTTTTAATGTTAAATTTCAGTTAACTATGGATTTGTGCATAGTCTTAATTAGATTTTAAATAAAAAAAATAATTTTAATATGAAAATATATAGTTCTGATATTTTATTAAATTTTATATTGGGAAATATTATAAAAATAAATTATTAAAATAAGAGAAGAAATACAAGTAATTATTTATTAAAGATTATAATTATTAGTGAGATTTTGATTTTGATATTATGAGGTATTATGTACAATATTAGATTTAAGGTTCAAATTTCTTGTTAAATTTTGTCTGGAAAATTTCAGAAAGTAAAAGTAATTTTTTTTTTCTTTTCTTTTTTCTTTTGGTATCTTGTCAACAAGTGGGTTGGTCTCTTACTTACATGATCCTAGATACCTTTAGGTGTATATTTATGCCCCATTCCATAGGCACACGTGAATAGGTGGATTTGACTCTAGAAGGGATTTGGACCTCAAACCTCTTCCCATTAGGGAAAATTTTAGGGGCTAAATTTTGCATTTGGTTAAAAATTAGCCATGTATAGGAAGTCTAAAAACACTTCCTTTTAGACTGCCGGACTCTTGCCCACATCCACTCTCAATTTCCTATCATCAACCACACCTCCAATCTTCTTGACTTATTAAGCCAACCCAACTATAGTGATCGTGAAATGTTTCTTTCCTCTCTTTGATTACAAAAACAAGATTTTGAAGAATGACAATTAGGCTCTCTTTTCTTGAGGTCTGATAGACCACATTGGTCTTAGTGGACGTTAATCATCATCATCATAATTAATTAATTAAATGGATGATATTAGCAAAAAAAAATCAATTTTAATAGTAAATTACATGTTTTTTTTAATTGAATATTAACCTACATTCTATGCATATGAATTTTCAAACCAAAATATTCACCTATGATATTATATATGAGAAAAGTATTCAATCCTTAAAAAATACTTTACATAACACTTCATTTTCATGACTAACCATTTAAAAAACTCACAAATAAAATATATTTTCTTATTATCTAAATTACATTTTAAATATATAAATAAACTCCAAACCTTTAAACACCTCATAAATTTAAATTTGATAAATTACACAATTCTTATTTAAAATTCTAAATTAAAATAATATCATACATAAAAAAACAAAAAAAACAAAAAAACAATATCTCTATATTGTCCACAAAGAGATATGACGGGCATAGATATTAATCATTTTGTATAGCAAAACTTAGTATTCAATTTCTAACCATATTCACACTTTCTTTTTTGTGTTTGGAAAAAAAATATTAAAAAAAATTATAAATTACATAACTCAAACTTAAAATTCCAAAAAAATTAAATGAAAATGATACCAAAAATAAGCCAAAACCTATATAATGTTAGAGAACTAGATGTCACGGCCATACGTATGTCATTGGTCATCGAGTGTGTAGCAAAATTTACTATTCAACGGCATCCACCACTTTGATTTCTTGGACGTTGGAAAAATATATCTTCAAGGACGTTGGAAAAATATATATTCAAAAAGAGACTTTTCCCTACCCAAATTTTCTTGCAGTTACAGGGTTAAATAATGGCACGGCTTTGTCTTTTGCATCAAACTTTCAATACTAATCAAGATCCTATGGTGCACACTAGCAATTTAAATTTAGTCAAAACCCTATGGTGCGCACTAGCTCGGTTTAACCTAGTGGAATCTGTTAACCTAGAAAGTCTAAATTTAATAGATTTGCAATTTTGATAAAAAAATTTAAACATATCTAGAACACCGTCCCTAGCGTAGAAGGGCATTTTTGGTTTGAGTGTAAAGGTTAAAAAAATAAAATAATGGTTATTTATTATTTAAATAGAATATCTAGTTTCCTTTTTATAGTGGTTTTAAAAAGAATAGATAAAATCTATATTACATGGTTTTTGGAACATGGGAACATTGGGAACTTGGGTACGGGTATCTAGAATGGCTATAGATTTTTCCCAAATTTTATAGGAAATGGCTAATCAGGTGTCGGAAATGGCTAGAGGATTTCTCCAAAACTTACAAGAAAGGGCTAATTGGGAGCCGTAATATTACATAATAAAAAAATATAAAATATAAAAATAAAAAAAACATTTTTTTAATTATGTAATTTATATAATAATCAAATTTAATATTGAATCAAAATATCTAATATTAAAATCAGTTTAAATATATAATTGCTCTTATATATAAATATATTATTTGGGTGTCTATCCTTGAGGCAGAGGATGTCCAAGTCAGGAGAATAGAGTTGACCCGTCAACCGCATCACTTGCTAGCCAACAAAGGGGGAGGAGATCCTTGAGGACTGTTGTCCAGGAAACTGCAAGATCCTATAGAGATGGTATGGATGAAGACATCTGCCAGATAATACAAGAAATGGAGGAGAATGTGATGGAAGAGTAGTCAGACCCGAAGGTAGAGGAATGGGCAGACATAATCTACAGATAAGCTCTTCATGTCTACTGGATTTTAAAACAACTTCTTGGAAAGGCGTTGGCGTAGGTGGTAGGAGAAGTGGTCGAAATTGCCCAAGGAATGCCAAACCTCAGAAAGGAAATGAAAAATTTGTAGGTGGTTATGATTATGCAGGATAACAAGTTGAATGAGATCCAACAGAGGCTGGCTCAGATGACTTGAGCTCCCACGGAACCCATGGCAACCGTGCCAACGCTGATTTGAGTACTGATGACCAGAAGGAATAACCCTTCAATGCTTCTCCTGCTTTTAGCGGACAACTCTTTTTTTAGAGGTTTAGATGGTAGTTCTTAGCTTGTTAAGTACTTTTAATTGCTTAATGCATATAGCCTGGATGGAAAGACTAGTGAAATTTTATTTTTGGACTACTTATAGCAAATTCACTTGGCCAACAGACTTGGTTTCCCTTCTGGAGAGGTTAAGACCACCAAAACAATGTATTTAGTTTCATGAAATATTATAAATAAAGAAAGGAAAGTACCACCTACACTTACAAAAAAGAAAAGAAAAAATATTAATAATAAAATATTTAGATGGCATTATTTTTTCAAATAATTTTTTTTAATTTAAAAAATATTTAAAATTAAAATATGTATACTTTTTTATTTAAATGAAAGGACAAAAACTATATTTTTTTTTACTTCACAAAAACTTATATATAATATATATATATATATATATATATATATATATATATATATATATATATATATATATATATATATCTTCTTCCTATATAAATTTTATTTATATTATAATAAAAAATGGTTCAGAAAAATACATTGATATAATAATTTTTATTTTTATTTGATATATGTTAAATAAAAAAATTGTTTTGAAAAAATATTATTAATTGTTTTTTAAACTAGTTGATTTATTAGATGCCAAAAATTGAAATTAATAGGAAGAAAACTTATGTAACTATATTATGGTTATATCATTTTTGGGATTCAACTATCTTAAGAAAGTTATTATGGTTTTCGTAACTATATTTTGAGCATTTAAATTAAATATTAAAGTTATTTTTTTATTAAATAAATATATAGTTTTTTTGTTTTTTAAATTGTGGTTATTAAATTTAAATTTTGCTTTTCTTAACTAAATTTAATTGGAAAGTATTAGAGTAAATTTTAATTGTTAAATTTTTGGTTAATATGGATTTGTGAAAACGTTAAGTTTAGATTTTAATAAAAATTTAATTTAATATTGATTTTTTTTTTTTTTTAAGTTGTGGTTCACCATCACTAAGTGGTCGCTACATCCACGGGAAATATCGGGGCAGATCCATGCAGATCCACCCGAAGGGATCTGCCCGTCCGGCAGGGCAGATCCACCCAAAGGGATCTGCCCGCTGGGCAAGGCAGATCCACCCAAAGGGATCTGCCCGTCGGGCAGGGCAGATCCACCCGAAGGGATCTGCCCGTCGGGCAGGGCAGATCCACCTGAAGGGATCTACCCGTCGGCCAATCTTAATAGGCCTAACCCCGACGACTTCGAGGAGATTTGACCCCGTGACCTCCCAACTGGGAAAGTACTTAGCAATGGGAACTCGACCATTTGAGCTATCTCTTGGGGCTTATTTAATAATAAAAATATATAGTTCTAATATTTTATTAAATTGATATTGGAAATATTTATAAAATAAATTATTAAAATAAGAGAAGAAATAAAAGTATTTATTTATTTATTAAATATTGTAATTATTAGTCAGATTTTGATTTTGATATTATGAAGTATTATGTAAAATATTATTTGATATTATGAAGTATTATGTAAAATATTAGATTTAAGCTTCAAATTTCTCGTTAAATTTTGTTGGAAAATTTCAAAAAGTAAAAGTAATTTTTTTTTCTTTCTTTTTTTTTCTTTTTTTTTCTTTTTTTTTCTTTTTTCTCATTTTTTTCTTTTTCTTTTGGTATGTCAACAACTTGGTTGGTTTCTTACTTACATGATCCTAGATACCTTTAGGTGTATATTTATGCCCCATTCCACAGGCACACGTGAATAGGTGGATTTGACTCTAGAAGGGATTTGGACCTCAAACCTCTTTCCATTAGGGAAAATTTTAAGGGCTAAATTTTGCAAATATGTTATTTTTTGGACATTTTCTGAAGAAAAAAAATTAGTCAATTTGGTTTAAAATTAGCCATATATAGGAAGTCTAAAAACACTTCCTTTTAGACTGCCGCACTCTTGCCCACATCCACTCTCAATTTCTTGTCATCAACCACACCTCCAATCTTCTTGACTTATTAAGCCAATCCAACTATAGTGATCGTGAAATGCTTCTTTCCTGTAATGACCCCGGAAAATTTATAAATTATTTTTCTATTGTTACCATCATGGGTAAAACATTGAACAAGGATTATTATTATTATTATTTAAAATATATATATATAATTATAAATATTATTAATTTATAATTGAGCGTGGATTGAATAAATCAAATATGATAAGTTCTCATGGGGAAGTTGTTTTCTTTTTTTGATGACTTAAACAAAACAGTTTCCAAGAAAACCCTAAGTGTTTTCCTTTCTTCCATAGTAAAGAATGGAGGAGGAAAAAACCGGGCTGTTAGAGGAACAGACAGGAGAAGGAAAAAAAGAAGGGAATCATGCTAAGTCTAGTGAGGACCAGATAGCATCGGCACAGAGGTGTAGCAAAATTTGCTGGTCTGGCAAATAAGCTTGGGGGGAGACTCGGTCTTGCAGACGGGTCTCGTGGATAGGAGGAAAGACAAGCTGGAAACCAGTTTTCCCGGACTCAGGAGAAGTGGGAAAACTGTGCGTATAGAGGTACAGGTAAGTATATTGTTTTGTTATCAAACATATAGTTAGATTACCTCGGTTGAGGGTTCTATATAAGAAAATTTGGTCACAATCTGTAAGAATTCTTTCTCTGAAAACCCTGTTTTTTAATAACGTTGGGTCATTTAAATGAACTCAGAATAGGAGGTGCCTTAGGATTAAAGTGGTTGCAGGTATAGGTTAGGACACCCGCGGCCTCCTAAATCTAGTAAACCAGAGGGTTTATAAAAAGGAAGAAAAAAAAGAATTAATTATTGGTCTGTACAATCATTTAATTGGAAACATTAGTAAATTTGAGTAGAGCTGGACATAAAGTAAGAACGAGGACTGAAATTTATGAAAGAAATTAAACTCAGTAATTATAATGGAGCACAGTAAATTCCTGCTCTGTAAATTAAGGTAAAACAGAAGAGTTAAATTTAAACCATATAGAAATCTCATTATGGTTAAATCTTTACAGCATATAAATGTCGGGCAATAGAAAAATAGGCAAATTACAGTGTAATACCTGTAGAACAATATAAAATAGAACGGAGACAGTCAGAATTTCATCAGGTATTCTAATGCCCTAACAAATCCAACATTGAATAGTTCCGAATGCGACATTCGCATACATGAACTTCCACTGTATTAGATTCTTAACTATGCAAGAAAATCAAACTTGGAGATCATACAAACCCCTTTACAGGCATAGCCGCGTGCTTACAGCCTTCGGTATGAACATATACACATTGGGGTAACAAAAAAATTAGAAATGCCGACAAGGCTCACCATTGTTCGGACTCATAATTAACCCATAAATTTTAGAGCGCTTGCATGCGCATAAATTCATAGGACAAGAATCTTTTAACATATTGAATAGAGCATTAGTGGAAAATAGACATGTGAATTACCCAAGCAAACTCATACGACATTTATAAAACAAAGGATAAATTATACTGAGGCCTGTCAAGCCAAGGTCGCCAAGAAATCAGCAGACTCAGAAATACATTAACCCACATCGAAACAAAGAATACGAGAGTGAAACAAGCGGTGTAAATATATTTATACAGTTATCATAATTCAAGAGCGCGCAGCTGGTTAAACCAAAAGTTCAAAGCATTCAATGAAACCCTTTTTAATATATAACAGAGAAACCATACATGACTATGTCCGTATGTCAAATGTTAACAGTACAATATTACATCCTAAATCACCCGGAACTGAAAGTTCTTGAGCAAGATAAGAACGATATATTTATATAAATTCATAAGGATCAATGCCTCATGCAATGAAAACTATAGATATCCCTCTCAGTAGAGGAGACGTTATAGGTGAAACCATTTCTTCGAAATAGAGGATTCAATGAGCAACCTGACAAAGAATAAGCAAGTGTTCAGCCGTTGGAATCGGCAACCCCATCCATCAACATTTCTGATACAGCAAGGGTTTGGGAGAATCATACCCGGAAAAGAGTAATCCATATACCTGGCGGGACTGCTAGCTCTCCACAACCGCGGCGTAGAATCGCCCAAGTCCTACACAGTTAACACAAGTGGAATAGATTAGGAACCATTCTATCAACTTAACCCCAACACCGGGTCCATTCGAGGGTGATAACAAAAGAATAGTGTATGAAAATACCTGGTTCAAGGGTAACAACAAAAGAATGCGCGAAGGAAATACCTAGTTCGCTGAGTTTAGGCGGCGTTCGACTCACCTTCAACCCAAGAACGGAAACAAAACCCTGGTGTGAAACTGCAAGCAGAGGAAACCTCTGGAAGCCAAACCCGCGCATCAAATGAGGTCCAAAACCCTGGAGAGTTCCATGTAAAATCACCGGAACAATTTCTGATCATTCGATGGAAGGAAAGGGATTACCTCCATTGATCTAATCCGGAATCCCGAGACACCAAGTACCTCACCTGCAACATTTATGTCAACAGCTACCGCCAAAGGAAATATCTGGCTGGAGTAGAACGAATCACGAGGAGAGGTCCAGCTGTTCGACCCTCGGTGAGTTGACATTTAATAGAATGGGAAACGAACTGCTGTCGTACCACCAGCGCAAAGCCATATGGTACACAAAATCCAAATGTTAGACATTGGTAAGATTATAAGGTTGTCGGTATAAATATTACAACGAATAGTTGAATATTAAAATGTAATGTTCACCAATCAATGCGTAAATAATTTTTTTATTTTTACAATATTTATATGTATTTACATGCAAGGATGGGGGTTGTGACATGTGGTATTAGAGCCTAGTTACAAAACTAAGGCCTTTGGGCAAGATAGAGGTGGCATGTAGAGGTACTATCTATAACAAAAATATGTTTACCTGTATAGTTACTGGTTAGTACGCTATTATCCTCTCATTGTGTCATTAAATTTTATGATCAAGAACAGGATCAGGAATTCAAGGAATTGCAACATGAGGAGGACAGATAGTACATCTCGCAGATATGCAATGGGACAAGGAGCACATGGTCCCGAAAATAACCCTGAATTATGGGTACAGCTGGGGGAAGAAGCCAGAAATACAAACCAGGCGATTTTGGAAATAATGCAGGAGCTGAAGAAGGAGATGGTTCGGTTACGAGAAGACAACACATGATTAACAATGGAACAAGAAAGAGTTTTAAAATTTTTGTCTGGCAGACAGAACCAGCCACCAGTTAATCCTAGCATGGAACAACAGAGAATATTGGAAGAACAGAACCATCATATGCCCCCTGAAAGATCAGATGAATAGGAGGAACATTCTAATAATGTGTTTGAACAACAAACCTCAAAAAGTCAAAGGGTGGAGTTGCAAGGGGACTTTCGTAAGATTAAACCACCGCACTTTGACGGGGAACAAGAAGAAGCAGCTGAAGCATGGTTAATCAATATGAACAAGTATTTTCAGCTGTACGAGTATGACCATAACCTTAAGGCACGTTTGGCTATTTTTCAGCTACAGGGAAAAGCTACCCTATGGTGGGAGGAAGTTAAGATTGTAAAGGGAGTAATCGAGCAGACTATTACTTGGGAAAATGTCCAAAGGTATTTTAAGGAGAGATATTTGACCAAGCACTTCTATGATGAAAAGGCAAGAGAATTCCACGATTTGCGGTTGGGACAGCAGACCATGGACGAATTTATCTCCCGTTTTACTTCCTTGCTCTGCTATGTGCCATATATAAGGGAGGAAAAGGCGAAAGTGGAACGATTTGTTAGCAGCTTGCCACTGAATATGCGGGAGAGGATTGAGTTTGACAATCCAAAATCAATGGACGAGGCAATTCGTAAAGCCAGAATCTGTTATCAACAAAGTAAGCAAAAAGGGGAAGCTGCTGGCAGAAAATGGAATGAGAAAAAGAGTTTTAAGTCAATCAGAAGCAACAAAGGAAATCGCAGTGGCGGAAGCAAGGGGAATGGCAAAGGATTGAACAATAGAATTACATCAAGAACTGCATCTAAATTCAAGACAACAAATGAATCAAGGGTCAGTGAGCAGCATGCAAAACTGGACAACGAAGGGACAGCAAGGCCCCCGGTGCAGTGTTGGGGCTGTGGAGGGCCGTATTACGTCAAAAACTTCCCACAGCATAAGGGAACTGAACAGCTATACCAAATTCATGAAGCTTTAACAGTCGACGAGGTTGGACGTAGCGTGCCAAGGATTAATGCAGCTCTGGATGATCGACAAGCGGAATATCAACCAACCATGGTCGAATTTGAAGGTAAAATCTCAGACCTTACCATAGCTATTTTAATTGACCCAGGGGCTACACTAAGTTATGTGAGTCCAAAGATAGTGGAACGTTGTAATTTACAACCTGTTAAATTCAAAAACCCTTGGCTAGTACAATTACCTACAGGGGCCAAGAGGTGAGTAACGACAAAAATCAATGATTATTCTTTCACCATAGCTGGACAACCGGTAATGGCTGATTTAAATGTAATCACCCTTGGTTCATATGACATTTTGATCAGAATGGACTGGTTGGAAAGGCACTGGTCATTAGTTGACTGCAAAACCAATATTATATATTATAGAGATCAACACGGAGTTAGAAAGGAAATGCAGGGAATTAAGCGACCCATGCAGGTCCGACCAATAACCGCAACCCAACTAGCAAAATGTATCCGAAAACGGTGTTAGATTTATGCTATTCAAGTGGGTTATGCTGATTCTAAGGATAAAACAACAACATTGGATAGTATCCCTGTAATATGAGAGTTTGCATATGTATTTCCAGAAGACATTCCCGGATTACCACCAAAAAGGAATATAGACTTTACCATTGAGTTGGTACTGTGCGCAGACCCAGTGTCACAAGCACCCTACAGAATGGGTGTGCCTGAATTAACAGAATTAAAAATGCAGTTGCAAGAATTACTGGATAAAAACTATATTCGGCCCAGCGTTTCTCCATGGGGGCCCCCGGTATTATTTGTTAAGAAAAAAGACAGAACCTTGTGGATGTGCATTGATTACCGTCAGCTGAATAAGCTGACCATCAAAAACAAATATCCTTTACCTCGAATTGACGAAATGTTTGACCAAGTGAAAGGCGCAACGATGTTCTCTAAGATTGATTTGCGATCACGTTACCATCAGATCCGAATTAAAGAGGAAGACATTGCTAAAACCACTTTCAAAACAAGATATGGTCATTATGAATTTGTGGTATTACCTTTCGGGCTAACTAATGCCCCTACAACCTTCATGTGTCTAATAAACAACATATTTCATCGATATCTGGATCGATTCGTACTGATATTTATCGACGATATATTAATATATTCCCGCACCATAGAGGAGCACCAGGAACATCTCAGAATGATGCTATAGACCCTTCGAGAACATCAGTTATACGCCAAGTTTAGTAAATGTGATTTCTTCAAGGAAGAAATCCAGTACTTGGGTCACGTAATTACAAGGGATGGGATTGCAATGGACCCAGAAAAGATAAAGGCCATAATGGAGTGGCCCATACCCAAGGATGTAGCAGATATTCGGTCCTTCATGGGACTAGCCGGGTATTATAGACGATTTGTGGAAGGCTTCTCCAAAGTGGCTTTCCCCATCACTTCCTTGTGGAAAAAAGGGAAAGCATTCCAATGGACCCCAAACTGCCAGAAAAGCTTTGAGCGGTTAAAACATCTACTCACCACAACGCCCATTTTGAGTATAGTTGATCCTCATAAGGATTATGTGGTATGCACCGAAGCAAGCAAAGAAGGATTGGGAGGTGTATTAATGCAAGAAGGTAAAGTGATTGCATATGAGTCTCGGAAGTTAAAAGAGCACGAGCAAAAATACTCTTCTTACGATTTGGAATTTTCTGCCGTCATACATGCCTTAAAAATGTGGTGGCATTATCCTATGGGGAGAAAATTTCTATTGCTAACCGACCATCATAGTCTGACCAATTATTTTAGCCAGCCCACTTTAAATGCTAGGCAAGCACGGTGGGTAGACATCTTAAGCAGTTTTGATTTTGACATTAAACATTTATAGGGAAAGGAAACCCGAGTGGCAGATGCCTTAAGTCGGAAGGTACAAAATTTGTACAAAATTTCCATCAGTGGATGGAAAAGTCCTTTTTGGGAAATGGTAAGGGAAACAACAGAACAAGATGTTGAATATCAACAAATAAAACAACAATTACAGCAGTCCACCAGTGAGAAAAGTCAGCGAGGATATGAATTGGATGATGCAAGAATGATGTACTACAAGAAAAGATTATATGTACCAAACCAAAATAGTATTAAAAATCTGATATTGGATGAATTCCACATTATCCATTATGCGGGTCACCCAGGTTACCAGAAAATGATTACTGCAATTCGGAAAGATTACTTTTGACCGTGGATGAAGAAGAACATGGTTGAGTATTTGGCACGGTGCTTAGAATGCCAACAAATCAAAGCAGAACATCAGCACCCAGTAGGATTATTGCTACCATTACCTATTCCAGAATGGAAATGGGAAACCATTTCCATGGATTTTATCATTGGATTGCCTAAGACAAAGAGGAACAACGATTCCATTATGGTGGTTGTAGACAAGTTGAGTAAAGCTGCACATTTTATACCTGTGCAATCCACGTATAGGACTGCACAAATCACTCATATCTTTATGCAGAATGTGTTCAAATTACATGGGCTTCCAAAGACAATAATTTCAGATCATGATGTGAAATTTACATCAGCCTTTTCGAGAACCTTATTTGCTGAACTGGGAACTCAGCTGAACTTTACCACTGCGTATCATCCTCAAATCGACAGACAGACAGAACGAGTAAACCAAGAGGTAGAGGATATGTTAAGGGCTTATGTAATGCAGCAATCTATGTTGTGGGAGGAATACTTACACTTAGTGGAATTTGCGTATAATAATGGGTATCATACCTCAATGCAAATGAGCCCTTTTGAGGTTCTGTACGGTCAGAAATGCCGCACACCTTCAAGCTGGGGCGGACCTGAAGATAGACTGAGTTTAGGACCTGACATGCTTAAGGAAATGGAGGATATGGTGAAAAGGGTACGCGTCAATTTGAAAGCTGCTCAAGACAGACAGGAAATTTTTGCTGACCGCAAAAGAAGATTCAAGGAGTACCAGGTTGGAGACCATGTTTATATCAAGATTCAAGCCAAAAAGAGTACCTTGCATTGGAGTGGGTGTGCCAAATTAGCACCCCGATACTGTGGACCATTCCAAGTCTTGGCAAGGATCAGACCAGTGGCGTACCAACTCACCTTGCCAAGTCACATCCGGGTTCACAATGTTTTCCATGTTTTCGTATTAAAGAAATATGTCTATGATCCTAGACATGTGATCAAATGGCAGGATATTCAGGTGGGAATTGTTGATTACAATGAACCTGACAAAAGAATTAATAAAAGAAAAACTAACTTAAAATGTTGTATGTGGCAGGTCGAGCCGGAAGGAGAGGTCCTGGTTGAGCCACTGAGCATCCTCGACCGGAGAGAAGTACAGCTGCGGAGACGAGCTATTACCCAAGTTAAAGTGCAGTGGCGACATTATGGGCCTGAGGAGGACACTTGGGAAGACGAAGAATTGATGAAAAGGACCTATCCAGGGTTGTTTATGGCTGAGAGACATCGAGACGATGTCCAATCTCAGGGGGAGGAGATGTAATGACCCCGGAAAATTTATAAATAATTTTTCTGTTGTTACCATCATGGGTAAAACATTGAACAAGGATTATTATTATTATTAAAAAAATATATAATTATAAATATTATTAATTTATAATTGAGCATGGATTGAATAAATCAAATATGATAACTTCTCATGGGGAAGTTGTTTTCTTTTCTTGATGATTTAAAGAAAATAGTTGCCAAGAAAACCCTAACTGTTTTCCTTTCTTCCATAGTAAAGATGGGAGGAGGAAAAAACCAGGTTGTTAGAGGAACATACGGGAGAAGGCAAAAAAGAAGGGAATCATGCTAAGTCTGGTGAGGACCAGATAGCATGGGCACAGAGGTGCACCAAAATTTGCTGAAGGCAGTGGTCTGGCAAATAAGCTTGGGGGAGACTCGTTCTTACAGACGGGTCTCGTGGACGGGAGGAAAGACAAGTTGGAAACCAGTTTTCCTGGACTCAGGAAAAGTGGGAAAACTATGCGTATACAGGTACAAGTAAGCATATTGTTTTGTTATCAGACATATAGTTAGATTACCTCGGTTGAGGGTTCTGTATAAGAAAATTTGGTCACAATCTGTAAGAATTCTTTCTCTGAAAACCCTATTTTGTAATAACGTTGGGTCATTTAAGTGAACTCAGAATAGGAGGTGCCTTAGGATTAAAGTTGTTGCAAGTATTTGTTAGGACACCCGCGGCCTCCTAAATCCAGTAGCAGAACCATGAAGTAAACTGGAGGGTTTATAAAAAGGAAGAAAAAAAAGAATTAATTATTGGTCTGTACAATCATTAAATTGGAAACAGTAGTAAATTTGAGTAGAGATGGACATAAAGTAGGAACGAGGACTGAAATTTATGAAAGCAATTAAACTCAGTAATTATAATGGAGCACAGTAAATTCCTGCTCTGTAAATTAAGGTAAAACAGAAGAGTTAAATTTAAACTGTATAGAAATCTCATTATGGTTAAATCTTTACAGCATATAAATGTCGGGCAATAGCAAAATAGGCAAATTATAGTGTAATACCTGTAGAACAATATAAAATATAACGAAGACAGTGAGAATTTCATCAGGTATTCTAATGCCCTAACTTCCACTGCATTAGCTTCTTAACTATGCAAGAAAATCAAACTTGGAGATCATACAAACCCCTGTACAGGCATAGCCGCGTGCTTACGGCCTCCGGTATGAACATATACACATTGGGGTAACAAAAAAAATAGAAATGCCAACAAGGCTCACCATTGTTCGGACTCATAATTAACCCAGAAATTTCACAGCGCTTGCATGCGCATAAATTCATATAACAAGAATCTTTTAACATATTGAATAGAGCATTAGTGGAAAATAGACATGTGAATTACCCGAGCAAACTCATACGACGTTTATAAAACAAAGGATAAATTATACTGAGGCCTGTCAAGCCAAGGTTGCCGAGAAATCAGCAGACTCAGAAATACATTAACCCATATCGAAACAAAGAATATGAGAGTGAAACAGGCGGTATAAATATATTTATACAGTTATCATAATTCAAGAGCGCGCAGCTGGTTAAACCAGAAATTCAAAGCATTCAATGAAACCCTTTTTAATATATAACAAAGAAACCATACATGACTATGTCCGTATGTCAAATGTTAACAGTACAATATTACATCATAAATCACCCAGAACTGAAAGTTCTTGAGCAAGATCAGAATGATATATTTATATAAATTCATAAGGATCAATGCCTCATGGAACGACAACTATAGATCTCCCTCTCAACAGAGGAGACGTTACAGGTGAAACCATTTCTTCAAAACAGAGGATTCAATGAGCAACCTGACAAAGAATGAGCAAGTGTTCAGCCGTTGGAACCGGCAACCCCATCCATCAACATTTCTGATACAACAAGGGTTTGGGAGAATCATACCCGAAAAAGAATAATCCATATACCTGGTGGGACTGCTAGCTCTCCACAACCACGGCGTAGAATCGCCCAAGTCCTGCATAGTTAACACAAGTGGAATAGATTAGGAACCATTCTATCAACTTAACCCCAACACCGGCTCCATTCGAGGGTGATAACAAAAGAATAGTGTATGAAAATACCTGGTTCAAGGGTAACAACAAAATAATGCACAAAGGAAATACCTGGTTCACCGACTTTAGGCGGTGTTCGACTCGCCTTCAACCCAAGAACACAAACAAAACCCTGGTGCGAAATTGCAGGCAGAGGAAACCTCTGGAAGCCAAACCCGTGCATCAAATGAGATCCAACACCTTGGAGAGTTCCATATAAAATCACCGGAATGATTTCTGATCGTTCGATGGAAGGAAATGGATTACCTCCGTTGTTCTAATCCGGAATCCCGAGACACCCAGTACCTCGCCTGCAACATTTATGTCAACAACTACCGCCAAAGGAAATATCTGGCTGGAGTAGAACAAATCACGAGGAGAGGTCCAGCTGTTCGACTCTCGGTGAGTTGACATTTAATAGAATGGGAAACGAATTGCTGTCGTACCACCAGCGCGAAGCCATATGGTACGCAAAATCCAAATGTTAGACAGTGGTAAGATTATAAGGTTGGCGGTATAAATATTACAACGAATAGTTGAATATTAAAATGTGATATTTACGAATCGACGCGTAAATATTTTTTTTATTTTTACAATATTTCTACGTATTTACATGCAAGGATGGGGGTTGTGACACTTTCCCTACTCTTTGATTACAGAAACAAGATTTTGAAGAATGACAATTAGGATCTCTTTTCTTGAGGTCTGATAGACCACATTGGTCTTAGTAGACGTTAATCATCATAATAATTAATTAATTAAATGGATGATATTAGCCAAAAAAAATCCATTTTAATAGTACATTACATGTTTTTTTTATTGAATATTGACCTACATTCTATACATATGGATTTTCAAACCAAAATAGTCACCTATAATACTATATATGAGAAAAATATTAAATCCTTAAAAACTACATTATATAACACTTCATTTTCATAACTAACCATTTAAAAAACTCACAAATAAAATATATTTTCTTATTATCTAAATTATATTTTAAAATAATAAATAAACTCAAACCTTTAAAAACCTCATAAATTTAAATTTTATAAATTACACAACTCCTATAAAAATTCTAAATTAAAATAATAATTATACATAAAAAACAAAAAACAATACCTCTATATTGTCGACAAAGAGATATCATGGACCTAAATATGATATTAATCATTTTGTGTAACAAAACTTAATATTCAATTTCTAACCATATTCACACTTTCTTTTTGGTGTTGAAAAAAAATTTATAAATTACATAACTCAAACTTAAAATTCCAAAAAAAAATAAATTCAAATGAAAATGATACCAAAAATAAGCGAAAACTTAGAGAACTAGATGTCACGGCCATACGTATGTCATTGGTCATCGAGTGTGTAGCAAAATTTACTATTCAACGGCATCCACCACTTTGATTTCTTGGACGTTGGAAAAATATATATTCAAAAAGAGACTTTTCCCTACCCAAATTTTCTTGCAGTTACAGGCTTAAATAATGGCACGGCTTTGTCTTTTGCATCAAACTTTCAATACTAATCAAGATCCTATGGTGCACACTAGCAATTTAAATTTAGTCAAAACCCTATGGTGCGCACTAGCTCGGTTTAACCTAGTGGAATCTGTTAACCTAGAAAGTCTAAATTTAATAGATTTGCAATTTTGATAAAAAAATTTAAACATATCTAGAACACCGTCCCTACCGTAGAAGGGCATTTTTTTGTGACTTGGATATTGCTGCATTTTTTTTGGGTTTGAGTGTAAAGGTTAAAAACATAAAATAATGGTTATTAAGTTTACTATTATATCTGGAATTTATTTATTTGGGTTTTTATTATTTAAATAGAATATTTAATTTCTTTTTGGTAGTGTTTTTAAAAAGAATAGATAAAATTTATGTTATATGGTTTTTGGAATATTGGGAACTTGGGTATGGGTATCTCGAATGGTTAGAGGTTTCCCCACAATTTACAGGAAATGGCTAATCGGGTGTCGGAAATGGTTAGAGATTTCTTCAAAATTTACAAGAAAGGGCTAATTGGGAGCCGTAATATTATATAATAAAAAAATATAAAATATAAAAATAAAAAAACGTTTTTAATTATGTAATTTATATAATAATCAAAATTAATATTGAATCAAATATATTTAATATTAAAATCAATTTAAATATATAATCGCTCTTATATATAAATATATTTTGTGGGTGTCTATCTTTGAGACTCTCCTTATATATATATATATATATATATAATATATTAAAATGTCAAGTTCATTAAGACACATGACGAGTCTTTGAAACAATCTGGCTTAAAAATACAAAGGAACAATTTTACCTCTGTTTCTCTAGTTGTTCTTGAGAGAAAAAGTAAAGCAACTCTAATGTTTAAGCATTGACTGCCACATACAATATGCAAACATAGTCTTCTGTGATATATATACATAAACAACAAAAGAAATACTCATCAACATGACATCCCAAATATCGCCCTCACATGGAGGTGCCACACACTTAACCCATCAAGGGATTACTCTAGTTTCTCAATTAAGGATATCATTGTTAAGTATGTCTTTGGCCTTTCTTCCTGCTAAGGTTTCAACATAGGCTCATGTTTTGTGGGTAGTTCAGCATATTTCTCTAAAGACTTTGCATTCCCCAACCTTAGGGAACACCGGAACTCCAAAAAAAATAGTCTTCAAAGCTCCCGGAGCATTCCCAAGCTCCCATTGCACCTCCCATTGAAAAGGAACCTTCACATATAATTCCAAAGCTCCTTAGAGCCCGATAACCATTAGAACTGGTTTCCTAACTGATGAGAATGATTTCAATGTAACATAAGATAAAACACTCTCTTAAATAAACATAAGATAAAACACTCTCTTAAATTTTTTGGAAGTAGTGAAAATCCCATCATATAACAAAATGTGACAACCATGTACTCTAATAAGATTCTTCTACATAAAGTTTTTTAATATATATAATCCTTACCAATCACAAATAATTAATTTTTATTTATTTAAAATAAATTAAAAATTTATGTTTCATTTACTTCATAAAAGTGATATATATTATTTGTTCTTTTATATAATAGTTTAACCTTTTAATATTAAATAAAAATTTAAGAAAGAATGTAAAAAGCACTTTATATATAAAATAGTTGATTTATGATAGATGGGAATTACTAAGAGGAAAATCATTAAATTTATTGCTCAATAATTGGTCGACATTTTGGTTTTAATAATTAAATTTAAAGTTATAATATTTTTAATTAATTATTTTTATTTTAAATATTAGATAATTTTATTATTTAAATAAATTTAATTTAAAAGTACTAAGGATTTTGAATAGGTTAGATTTATAAATTTTAGTAAAAAAAAATTTTTGAAAATTTAATTTTATATTTTATTAGATGACTATTTAAATTAAGTAATATAATATATTTGGTAAAAAAATTTATAATAAATTATGATTTTTAATATTTAAAGATTCAATTTCCAATTAATTTAATTAATTATAAAAAAATTATTTATACAAACTTTGCTATTGAATTCCTAAAGGCATACGCTGACTTTGATATTTGAAAAAATATATTAAAAGAACAGAATTTTATAGAGTTGTTTATAGTGTGATAATTTGGAGTTTTTGGTATTGGAATTTGTGGATTTGAGGTGAAATCTTAATTTATGTTATTTAAACTAGGTTTTTGATTATATAAATAGATTCAACGCCATGAAAAACCCTTTAGACACTTCTATTTACAAAATTTACTCATTAATCTTAAGATTTCAATAAATTCCTATTAAATTTAAAAAAAATTAAACTAAAAAAATCTATTTTTTTAAATCACACTAAAACAACTCCTTTTATAAATAACCCAAATCACATTAAAATTCTAACATAAAATGAAATAAAATAATCGAAATAAAAATCATTCCCAAAAAAAGCCAAAACCTCTCTGTTTTTTACAAAGAGATGTCGCGGCCATCCGTATGTGATTGATCATCTTTTTAGCAAACTTTAGTATTAAATTTCTAAGGGCATCCACCACTTTCTTTTCTTTGGACTCCGATTTATCCAAATTCGCTTGTAGTTAGAGAATTAAATGAGTGTTATATTGTAGTTAGGCCGGTTGTTTAATTTAAATTTGGTTTTATTTATTGATAAGTTAAGTTGTTTTGTTAATTGTAATAAAAGCAATATTATAATATTGTTTTAGGACAAGATATTTTATAATTTTGTTTGTTTTCTCAACATAACGTGTTATAGAGTATTGGTAATTAGTCTTTTGCATTTTTATAAAAAAGAAGAAGAAAGAAGTAGTTTTAATATTTTAGAAATTGCAAAAATATTTTATATAAATAATATGTTGTAATTAAAGAATGTAATTTTGACATCCTAAAGACTAAATTAAATATCATATAGTTGAGATTGCGTTGATATTTTTAATTATTTATAATATAAAAATAATTATTATGATTTGTTATTGAAATATTAAAGAAATGTAATATATATCTATATATATATCATTTGATTTAATAAATTATTATTTTATCAATCAAAACAGCTGAAATTACCTAATAAAATCAACCAATATCAAAGCAAAATCCAATGAAAACTAACCAAGTCTGTTAGTAACAAAATGTGGAAAAGACCTGTAAAAGGCGTTTAGCTGATTATTAGCCTATGCCATCATTTTTTGAGCTTGATTTGTTTGTACATGCTCGATCAATGAGCCAAAACATTGACTCCTACATTGTGTGTTGGAGAGGGAATATGATTATTAATCTGAGTACGTTGTAGTAGAGTAAAATCAACCATTGATGGGTTGAGCCTACTCATACCAAGCAACAAAGCAACTTGACAATAGAGTCAAATCAACTATCAATGGGTTGAGCCTATTTGTACCAAGCAACAAAGCAATTTGACAATAGATTCGAATCAACTATCCATGGGTTGAGCCTATTCATACTAGCAACAAAGCAACTTGACAACCTAACATAAATGAATGACACATATTTTAAAGAATTTTTTTTTAAACATTGTGCAATAACTTGTTGAACCTCAAACCCAATCAAATTAATAATAAATATATTAATTTATTTTTAAAAAATAATAAATTTAAGTTCTTAAAGTTGAACTTTAGAATAATTTTTTGTCCAACCCATATTACTATGGGTTTGACCAAATACAGAATGTGATATCTAGCAGGTATCACACAAATGGCGACAAGATAATAATGGGTTTAGCACATATGACACAAATATGAACATCAAAGGTGTTGTTCTATACTTTGACACATATATGTGAGAGAATAAAAAATGTGCTAAATTCCTTGCCATGCATGTTGTTGTACAAAACTTGTACATTGAAACAACACTTGTACTTTAAAAGCTATTAAGAGAAGCATAAGTTGACCATGTATGTGTCTCATACAAAAATATCTTTTTTTTTTTTTTTTGCTAATGTAAGAGTCGTGCCTTCTATTCAAAATGTTTAAAGGGTAAAATTACATAAAGTACGACCAATCGTAGGCTAAACCTTTTAGCCCTAGGTAAAAACCTCACCAAAATACAAATCCACCAACTAGGTCCTAAAGACTCAAACAACAAACTCGTAGAAACTCAAATCTTAAATAAACAATTCGTGAAAGGTCCAAAGACCCAGAACCACCAACATTCACAATAAAATACCCGGACCCACCAACATGCACACTTTCCCCTAACCATTGATTCTCCTTGCCTGATCCAATGATGGAGGATAAGATCGCATGAATTAAAAGCGTGGAGAATTACTGCACGATAAACGACCTGGACCTGCCAACAAGCACGTTTATCCTTGACCATTGATTCTCCTTGCTTCATCCAATGGTGGAGGATCATATCACATGAGCCAAAAGCACAAAGAATTACCATGCGATGGGAGCAGTATTCGCTCGCCAGCCTTGGCCACGTGTTGTGTGGAGAGTGGAATCAATCCCAACTCCGAAACACTGCCCCTAGCTTGAAGGACATGCGATAAACCAGAAACCACTATGAGGGCGGTATTGACACCACAAGAATTAATGTGGGGGTTTTGAGTTTGTTGAGAAAGCCTGGACTCCAACCCCTCGCACCATCCCATCTGCTCGGGTGCATGAACCAAAGGAAGATGAAAATCCATCCATCCAACCGTTCATCCGAGAAACACCATCTACCGAGCAAATTCCACCTTAGACTTTTGGGTTTGCACTTACCTGGGCTGAGGAGGCAGACAGAGACCTGCATCCCAAATGTGACATCACTTCTGAGAAAACACTTCATAATGAATCCAAATCAACTAGACCCTGTCTCTGTGGCTCTGTTTCGAAATAACATTCTGCCCTCATCTGCCTGATTGAGACAAGCTCCCTCAATCTATTCTGAGGCATCTCTTGCAAACTGAACTTGACCCTACTTTTGGTACAAAGCACCCCTTGATTGCTAGAATGTCTACCAATTTATTTGCCATCCTTCGCACATGAGTAAAACTCACGGTTCATAAGCACAGAAGGTGAAACTGAATCCTCTGAAGGACCTGAAGCAGTCTCTAGTGTCTTGAGACTTTTTCCGACTCTGTGCCACAACAAATTCTCTTGACCGAGTTAATGATTAACTCAGAATCAACTTCAATAATTATATTCTGGAGATTATCGTACTTCAAGAATTCTAAACATTGCTCAAGTTCCATTAATTCCACCATATTGTTTGTATCTCTTCCCAAATGGCAGTGAAAAATAAAAAGGATGCAATAATTTTCATCCCTTAACACCCCTCCAAAACCAGCAATACCCAGGTTGCCTTTTGAGGCCCCATCAATGTTGCATTTCAAAAAACCCTAAGGGGGAAGATGCCAGTAATCTGCCTTATTGTCCAGTTTCATCACCTTCCTGTCCATGCCCTGTGGTATAAGCCTCTACATACCCAACTAAAGAAGTATCTACATTTCAGCTTCTGAAGGTGGATTCTTTGGGGCAGTTCGCACTAAAGTACCTAGCGTCTCCTTAAGCTATCTTGGGATTTTCTCAATAATGCATTGAGAGGAACTTTTTTCATTTTTGAGGATTCAGTTGTTCCTTTATTTCTAGACATTCCATATTATGAATCTTGGAGTTAAAGCCAAGCTAAGCGAATAAATTCATAATCACAGAAGTTTCATCTCCAATTATTTAGGGTACTGATAATGCTTCCTTTGTCCCTGTCTGTCTGTTGGAAAATTGTGGCAAAAGTATCCCACAACCTCGAGGTGAAAATGCAATTATTCAGAAGGTGATCCATGGTTTCCTCTTGGGCTTCACAGAGATGGCATCTAGAAGGTCCCAAAACACCCCTCTTCTGAATGTTTTCCCAAGTCAGAATTTTCTTATGATGTACTATCCACATGAAGAGTTTGATTTTCATCCATCCTTGATGCCTCCATAGGTTCTACCAAACCTTGTCTGATACATTGGAATCTAGCTCTAGGATTATGTGCTTTGCCTCCTTAATATTGAAGGTACCTTCATTATTGTTGCCCCATCTAAGTTGGTCATGCCCCTCTGAAACTAGAATTTTCCTTTGGTCCAACATTGTCAGAAGTGCATCAACTTTTGCTTTCAAGGGGCTATCAACCCCGTATTCTATATTCTTCCAGTTTCTCCATTTTCCTTCACTATTGGTTTGATCCCAAAAATATTTTACCCTAAGTAACCCTTTGGTATCAGTTTCCTTCTTGAGGTCCAAAAAGTCCTCTCTTAACAGTGTAGGTTCTTATTTCCATTTATCCTCCCAAAATAGAGCAAGATCTCCGTCTCTGATTTCCCAGAAGCTATTTTTTTGCACTAAGAATTTATTGTCCCAGGCCTTATTCCAAATGTAGGAGCCTTATATGTTACCAATAATCCTTATGTGATCATTATCTTGCCAAGTGCTAGCGTATTTTTTGTTCCAAATACTAGCCCACTGAGCCTTTGGATCTTTTACCCAACGCCACCATAATTTTGCCCCTAATACTTTGCTTAGTACTTTTCGATCATCCAATCCAATACCTCCATGGTTTTTAGGTTTTCAAATCTTATCCTGAGTTACCAAGGCCCTTTTCTTTCTCTCCTCGCCCTTACCCCAAAGAAAGTCTCTTTGAATGGTTCTAAATTGTTGCAAAACTCCTTTTGGAGCTGGAAGGGTGTTATAGACATTTTTGGGAACTGCAACCCCAATCATAAATGTCCATAAACTGAGGGCTCCTAAGTACCTAAAAGTGTTGCTTCACTTCCAAAAGGAACAAGGTCAGCTGATTACATCATCTCCCAGAAGTTCTCCACTAAAAACTGCTCAGAAATGGTCAAAACTAGACCATACTAAATACCCAGTGCAGAGGGTGCGATGCATATCACCTTCCTAGTGTAAAGGGTGAGATGCATACTAAATGGCCCCTCTGTAGGGTGTTATGGTTGGGAATGGACAAATGGTAGGGACAATTTGCGAGGTGGAAGATCATGGAATCTTCCAGAAGCTTCCCCTCTGACACTTGCCTCTCTGTTTTCAACCAGGGATGAGTAAGAGATCATCAACCTCTAAGTGGAATCAAGAACTATCAGAGAGAGGAAACTAATCAAGACCCCAGAAGATGACTCACCCCCCTACAATCATCTATATATGGATCCCTCATCACAGAGATCCAGAGGCTGAAATATTGTATCTTTTAGAGAAGTGTTGTTGGTTTTCTGGTGAAACTTCATAGTGTTGGGTGATCTAAGATTTACTTGAGGTGAAGAAGAGCTTTTTTGCTAGAGGATGATGCTGGGTCAGAACATATGGTTGTAATCCTATTTCTACTCTTGATCTAAATAAAGATATTCAAGTTTTCCTCCATATTCCTGTATGTTTATTTATATATGTATTTGTATGGTTAACACATATCTCGTCCTATGTCATTTATGAATATAGATCTCTGTTCTTCGATAGTAGTATGCTACTTTGATTCCATAGGTGCTCTTTGAAGCTAGTGTTATAGACATTTTTGGGAACTTCAATCCCAATCACAAATGTCCATAAACTAAGGGCTCTTAAGTCCCTAAAAGGGTTGCTTCACTGCCTAAAGGAACAAGGTCAACTGATTACATCATTCCCCAGAAGTTCTCCACTGAAAACTACTCATAAATGGTCAAAACTGGCCATACTGAAAGCTCCATGCAGAGGGTGCGATGCATATCACCTTCCTAATGTACAGGGTGTGATGCATACTGTTTTTCTCCTCTATAGGGTGCGATGGTCGGGAATGGACAAATGGTAGGGACCAAAATGTGAGGTGGAAGATCATGGAATCTTCCAGAAGCTTCCCCTCTGACATTTCCCACTCTATTTTCGACCAGGGATGACTAAGAGATATTCGTTCTCCAAGTGGAAGAAGGAACTATCAGAGAAATGACACTAATCAAGATCCCAAAAGATGACTCACCTCTCTGTAATAATCTATATATGGATCCCTCTTCACAGAGATCCAGAGGCTAGAATTTTGTAACTTATAGAGAAGTGTTGTTGGTATTTTGGTGTACATTCACAGTGTTAGGTGATTTTGCTTTGCTTGAGGTGAAGAATGGTTTCTTAGCTGGAGGATGATGCTGGGTCAGAGTTGTTCATGGTTCTAATCCTCTTGCTACTTTTTATCTGAATAAAGCTATTCTTGTTTCCTTCCATATTCTGGTGTACTTGTTTATATATGCTTGTATCTGGTTAATGTACATCTGATCCTGCATTATTTATGAATTTAGATCCTTGTTTCTTGCATAGTAGTATGTTGTTGTGATTCTATAGGTCATTTTGAAGCTGAGCAGACAAAGAGTGAGCGGCAAAACTCTATCAAGAAGGAGAGGGAATTGAGCGCAAGACTCAGGTTGGCCCTCTTGGTTCTCCTCTCATCTATTTTCATAAAAGGAATCAATAGTAGACTTTGGTTGTTTGTTTCTAAGATAGCCACCCATCTTAGTGGGAATAGCAGCATCCGTGTGGACACTATTCCCGTATAACAAAATGGCGCCTCCACTGGGGACCGAATAGATTACTTCTTAGCCTATCTATCCTTGTTTCTTTTATAAACATACAGATGGAGCCTGAAGTCAAGCTAGCTAGCCTTCGAACTGCATTTGTCATACAAATGCAAAGTAGATCAATGTTTCTTCAGTCAATCTCTGGGTTTTTGCTTATAAATTAAACAATAGATCTGCAAGAAATCTAATTTCCCTGAGTGGTGGCTTTAGTAACCTCTTAAATCACCCCTGTGTTTTTACATACATTGATTTGTACTTATTCAGCTTAAACACCTGAACTAAACTACAAACTGTGAGTGAAGTCTCATTCAAAGTCTTGCATTATAACCATCGCACCCTGCCCTCAAGGCAGCCTGTATGCATCGCACTTCCCGAATGGAGTAGGTGCACTGCATACTGAGTTCACTGTGTAAAAGGTGCGATGGTCAGGGAGGACTGATTTTACCCTCCGACTGTGGATTTTTATCACTGTTTTCAGTCTTATTCAAGATTTTTTTCTGTCTGTAATCAATGTACTTCTGTGAATACCCCCTTCTCTTGCATTATTCCGCCCCCTTAGTGTAAAGAACTATAAACGTTTTTTATGTATTATGTGTCGTTTTAGTTCTCTTTTGAAAAAAGTAACATAGTCGAACTGTCGTCTCTAGATCTGAAAGTGTCGTAGCTGTCATTTTCAGTTTTAGAAAGCAATCCCATTGTTTTAGATAGTTGATTATACGGTTACTATTGCATATGATTTGATTTACTAGTTTTAAAGTGTCGAAAAGCAATTTCCATTTCAAAATCACAAAGTGTCTCTCTTTCTTTCACTTTGTTTTGAAAAAGAATTTTGTTGAGTACAGTTGCTTTAAAAGTAATTCAGTTTTGCACATAGCTTTCTTAGCATCATTTACACATTAAGAGAGCTGAAAACCAATACATGCATGTGCATTTTCATCTTGAATGCTTGGCTTGATTTAGGACTGTGCATATTAGCATGTTCTCTATGCTCTGTGAAGAAAAGATGCTTGACTTTATTCTCCTTAGTAGCTAGGATTTTCATTGCTAAAAGAAGATAAAACATCTGTTTATCATCTTAGTCTGCATTTAGGAATTATACATACATCACGTGGTGAACCTGAAAGGCAAACTACTAAGCAAGATCAACTTAAAATAAATCTCAATGAATCTAACAACGCTTTGGAACTTAACGCAACATCTAGAGGTCTAGGCTAGAGACGTATTCCGACATCGTAAAGCCTGGTAACTGTTGCTTTCAGTGCTAGTTGGGTGATTCCTCCACTCTGAGACGATAAGTGCCAGTATATACTTGTGCTCCCAGGTATCGTCGCGTATATATTGGGAGACCACTATAGGCGGCATCCTTTATCCTTAGGAAGTTGTGTCTGCCGCCCTATTGATTGTAATGCATCGAACACAACATTCGGGAAGACTGACTGTCGTACCGTAAAAAGTATTATGTAGTTTTACGATCGGTTTGGTAATCCTCTCTACCTAGATCTCCAGAGAAGTCCATTTTGCCCCTTTTCAGACTCCTTAAAGGAAAAGGTCCTCTGAGCGCTTGTCACTTCAAGCTCAATAAAAATTGAAGGCGACTAGAGTCGTCTTTTGTTTTTTCTCGACTCTTTAAAATTGAAAAAACAAGTTGTGTCCAAGTGTCTAAAAAAATTATTTTAATCGAAATAACGTCACAAATTCCCCTGTTGATCTTCAGGTTGAGAAAATGGAGTCTACCAACCAAGGATTTTCCCATGAAGGAAATCCTAGTCCCTTCCTATCTTGGGGAGATGTTGGTCCACCCCATATGGCCACTTTGTCACTTCTAGTATTGATAATTGGTTTTCCAGTCTAGCTCTTCTCTACCTCTGTCGTTCAGAATCCCACAATTCTTGAACAGTCTAACCAGCAACTAGACGACACTAGAGTTGCCTCCCAACCTTCTACTTCATCTGATTCTCCTTCTCCTCCTTCCTCTTCACTTGACAAAGCGGATAAAGCAAAAAGTCAAGTAACTGAGAAGAAGAAGAAGTAGAAAGAGAAAAAGGAAAAGAAGAAAAATGAGCCAAAATTGAAAGGGAAAAACCAAGTATCGTCTATCAAAAATCCACACACTACATAGTCAAAACCTAAATCTCCTTGCGTCATTTGCAATGGAGACCACTATCACCGAGATTGTCCCTGCATCCCTCGGATCTTAAGGGATTGGTCTCCTCGTTTGCACCATCTGGTAGCATCAACTTCTGGCAATCATGTTGAATGCTCACCGTCAACCAGTGAAAGTGAAGCACATGGACAAAGAAGGGATCGTAGACTTCCTTGTAAGTTGTGTGAAGGCGATCACGCCATCCACCGTTGTCCCTTCGTTGAAGAGGCTAAAAGAGTTTTAGATAATCATCTGGTTTCACCATTACGACTTCCTCCTAGACATCAAAAACTCTTGTCGAGCCCTCCATCGGTTGAAAATCTGGCTAGCCCATCCTTGTGGTCAGCCGAAGCACCTATCGTTGAAAATGAACCTTTGGAATCCATACCATACGAAAGTCAAAGGGTTGATACGGCAGTTGACCCGATATTGCCTTCATAGTGTTCATCTTCGAACGATACCATCACTGAAGAGAAAGAGAATGACACCGTTCAAATTATTTTCATCAACATCGACTCCGATGAGCTTGGGGGTAGTCCTCCCGTTCCTTTACCATAGGAAGGAAGTTCATCAGAGTCCTACCCGGCCATCTATTCGGTCCCACCGCCAAGCAACTTAGTGGTTTCCTTCGACTAGAATCTACTAGGCAGACCCCATTTACCAGCCAATGTACCATTCAAAATTATTGTACAAGATTACAAAATGGTCATGGTTGGTACCATCATTGATGAAGGGGCTTCTGTGAGCATTCTTTCCTCAACTTCTTGGAAAGCGCTTGGTTCGCCATTGCTTTTGCCTGAAATGAGAAATCTGACAGGCTTTGACAAAGGAACTAGTCGACCATTAGGGATCCTTCCAAATGTGCCCATTACCATGAGAAGGAAAACCATTAACATGAACCTAATGGTAGTCCAAGGACCCCTGGATTATAATCTACTCCTTGGACGCGACTATATTTATTGCATGGGAGCCGTCGTCTCCTCACTCTTTAGAGTAATGTGTTTTCCACACGAAGGCAAAATGGTCAAGCTCATAGACCAAATGTCATTCCCCGGTTCACACATCGCAAATAGTCAAATGCCATCCCTGAATGGTCTTTTCACGCAAGAAATGTCTGATCGATCTCCAGTCCATCCACCTGATGAGTGCGAGTGATTCAGGAGGATGTGACTGAAACCCAGGGGGCATGCACCCTGGTCTGTTTCGGCAGAAAAACCTTGGGTATAGGGTTGATTTCTGTGAGGGATATATGACTAGTCTGGTGAACCCGTCCTCATAGGAAAATGGGAATAGACTGGAATAAGATACCTTCGTTAAGGTTATGCAGAGTGACTCCGCTCCCCTTTGTCTGTTTCGATAGACATCGCTGAGAAAGAATTTTATTTGCTACGCTTATAGAACTTTCTTGGTAACCTGGAAATTTTTCACTATACCTGGGGGCATGCAAACCTTTTGTAAGCAAGCAAGAAATGACTAGCTAACATTAGCTCTATGATTCCGCTGACTTCAACTGTCTAGGTCGGGTGAATGGCCAGAACCATTCACCTTTGCAGGGGCAATCTGCGCGTCGGCAAAGTAAAGGAAAAATTGTCCTAAGTAGCCTTGATGGTGATATTAGTAGTTAAGTAGAGAGGCGTAGTTGGTAATTCCTAGCATGCATACAAGAGGCTTCGGGCCAAAGCTTCAAAAGGTGCAAGCTCCATAAAGGATGTCATCTTGAATGAGACATTTTCTTATCATACGACTGGCGAGCAATGTTGTCGCAGAGTTCAAGCTCGTTAAAAAATAAACCCTCCACGAGCAGTTTTAGCACATAGTTCAAGCTCGTTAAAAAATAAACATAAGTCATGCACAAGTGTTTCTCCCCGTGTTTAACCTCATTAAAAAATGAACAGGTAAATAACCATTGTGAATGCCTTATCGCCAGCTTTTGAGGCTTGGTTGTGTTCTTGCCATCACCTCCACTTTGTTTTTAGCCGATCATTCACCCCCATATGATTGTTTACCCCTTCGAGGAACATCTGCGAAGAGTGATTCTGCTAGCCATCCTTGTAACACTACCATGATTGGAAAATTCCAAATCTTACCTAGAACTAGCTGCTACCCGAAACTATCACTCGTTCCTCCAAAATGAGTCTTCTTTAAGCTCTTTTCACTTGACTCGTAAAATATGAAAAGATTGCCAAGCGATTGGCCTCTCCAACTCATTAAAAGGCATCGAAAGTTCTATCCCTCCTCTAGATTTTAATATTTTTGGACCTGAGGGATTATTACACAAAAAGATGGAGCGCTTGTCTTGTTCGACTCGTTAAAACTATCGAAAATTCATCCCTTTTGTATTATTTTACGCTTTTTCAGATTCAAGGGATTATACAACGAAAAATAATCTTCAGAGTCTTCTTTCTGTTTCTTTTAGATTCTCTAAAATTGAAAGAGACCGAGTTATATTTGTCATTAAACTCGTTAAAACTAAATAGCGACAAACTCATCCAACAGGACGAGAATGAGTTTCACTGTCGCTAGGCTCGCTAAAATATAGCGACAGGTTCGCCCGAAGGGAAGATTATAGAACAAGCATATGTTATCCTCCTCAAGCTTGACAGAAATAAAGAGGTACTGGTCAGAAATGACTGGGCAAAATTGGGAAGAAAACAAGAAGAAACTTTATTGGTAGCAAGTCACTCTTGAACATGACACTTTCCTTCCGCATCCATGCCGGGTTGGGTTGTTCTGTTCACTGGTCTTCACCATTGGTTTGTCACACCATTCATCTCTGGGGTTAATGCTACCAATCCATCGTCAGTGTCGCTGATATGTTCAAGAGAAGTCATTCAGACAATTCACCTGAGTCTCACCCACTGTAATACATTGATGCTTCATTCCTTCATGACCGCCACCCTGAACCCCATATCATCAGTTTGTTTTCACCTCCAAAATCATTTGGTTCATTCTGTATCATTGATGTGGGATTCATTAAGGCCCTCCTGTGACAGGTTGCTTCTTGTCGACATCAGCTCATTATCCAAGAAGTTGACTTAGGAACAACCCTTTTAGTACTTTGAAGCTTGCATGCCTTAATGGAAAGTTTCTCACTTTCGGCGACAGGTTTACATCAATGGCCTTTGACCGAGAGATTTTGCGTGGTGTTCGATGCCAAGTCCCTTTTTCACACCACATAAAGTGTACTATGGTACCTTGAGGGTCATTCATTATTGGTGATTCCTCTCGCACCTGTTAATAGCTTACATCATTGGCTGGTAATCAGGCAATGTCTTTCCATGTTCGACTACAAAACATTTTTCACATGGATCGACTTGTACTCCGAGTGAATATTAGCCGAGTTTGAAGACCCCGGATCTAGTTTCATCCATCCGGGCTGTGATATATTCAGGAATATAAAAACATCCAGTGTACATCATTGTCGAACAGATGATCATCAAAATCAAAGGATGATGTGTCCCTATGATCAGTCTGTCACACAGGCGATCGTTTGTCCTATGTACATGAAAATGAGTTTATAAAGCTGAGCATGGGAATGCCCACCTCAGCTAGATCATGAAAAAATGTTGTCAAATAATGTATTGTATTGTATCTT
>APFE031660282.1:93477-115819 GCA_000404065.3 Pinus taeda
CATATCATCAGTCTGTCACACAGACGATCGTCTGTCCTATGTACATGAAAATGAGTTTATAAAGCTGAGCATGGGAATGCCCGCCTCAGCTAGATCATGAAAAAAAAATGTTTTCAAATAATGTATTGTATTGTATCTTATTACAGGTCACCTCCCAGTTCAGAAAAACTTCATATCCTCATAGTAAAGCATTTCACCCGACATCAAAAAAGATTAACGACCTCATGCTTTAGGGGGCAACTGTTATAGACATTTTTGGGCACTTCAACCCCCAATCACAAATGTCCATAAACTGAGGGCTCTTAAGTCCCTAAAAGTGTAGCTTCACTACCTAAAGGAACAAGGTCAACTGATTACATCATCTCCCAGAAGTTCTCCACTGAAAACTGCTCATAAATGGTCAAAACTGGACCATATTGAAAGCTCAATGCAGAGGGTACGATGCATATCACCTTCCCAATGTACATGGTGCGATGCATACTGATTTGCTCCTCTTTAGGGTGCGATGGTCGGGAATGGACAAATGGCAGGGACAAAATGCGAGGTGGAAGATCATGGAATCTTCCAGAAGCTTCCCCTCTGACACTTGCCTCTCTGTTTTCGACCAGGGATGAGTAAGAGATCACCATTCTCCAAGTGAAAGCAGGAACTATCAGAGAGGACACTAATCAAGATCCCAGAAGATGACTCACCTCTTTGTAATCATCTATATATGGATCCCTCATCACAGAGATCCAGAGGCTGGAATTTTTGTATCTTATAGAGAAGTGTTGTTGGTTTTCTGGTGTACATTCATAGTGTTGGGTGATCTAAGCTTTGCTTGAGGTGAAAGAGGGCTTCCTAGCTGGAGGATGATGCTGGGTCAGAACATATGGCTGTAATCCTCATGCTACTTTTCATCTTAATAAAGATATTCTTGTTTTCTTCCATAATCTTGTGTACTTGTTTATATATTCATTTATATGGTTAATGCACATATCATCCTGTGTTATTTATGAATATAGATATTTGTTTCTTCGATAGTAGTATGTTGCTGTGATTCCACAAGTTTTTTTTGAAGCTGGGCAGACAAAGAAGAAGTGGCGAAGCTCTATCCAGAAGGAGAGGAAATCAAGCGCAAGACTCGGGTTGGTCTTCTTCATTCTCCTCTTGTCTATTTTCATAAAAGAAAACAATAGTAGACTTTATTTGTTTGTTTCTAAGATAGCCACCCATCTTAATGGGAATAGCAACATCTGAGTGGACATTATTCCCGGTAACAAAATGGCGACTCCACTAGGGAGCGACTAGATTACTTGTTAGCCTATCTATCCTTGTTTCTTTTATGAACTTACACACGGAGCCTAAAGTTAAGCTAGCTAGCCTTCGAACTGGATTTGTTATACAAATGCAAAGTAGATCAATGTTGCTTCAGTCTATCTCCAGGTTTAGTTTATGAATTAAACAATAGATCTGCAAGCAATCTAATTTCCCTAAGTGGTGGCTCTAGTAACCTCTTTAGATCACCCATGTGTTTTACATATGCTGAACATTACTTACTCGGCCTAAAAACCTGAAATGAATTGCAAACTGTGAGTAAAACCCTGTTTAAAGCCTCGTAGTGCTACCATCGCACCCTGCCTTCAAGGCAGTCTGTATGCATTGCACTTCCCAAGTGCAGTAGGTGCATTGCATACTGGTTTCACTGTGTAACAGGTGCGATGGTCAGGGAGGGTTAACTTTACCCTCAGATTGTGGTTTTTTCTCACTGTTTTCAATCCTATTCAGGAGTTTTTCTATCTGTAGTCAGTGAAATTCTATGAAAACTCCCTTCTCTTGCATTATTCCACTTCCTTAGTGCAAAGAACTGTAAGTGTTTTTTATGTATTGTGCGTCATTTTCAGTTCTCTTTTGCAAAAAGGTAGCATAGTCGAACTGTAGTCTCTAGATCTGAAAGTGTCATAACTATTGTTTTCAGTTTTGGAAAACAATCCCATTGTTCTAGATAATCGATTATATAGTTACTATTGCATAGGACTTGAATTAGTAGTTTTAAAGTGTCGAAAATAAATTTTCATTTCAAAATCGCATAGTGTCTCTCTTCCTTTCACTTCATTTTGAAAAAGAATTTTGTTGAGTACTATCGGTTAAAAAGTAATTCAGATTTTCACATAGCTTTCTTAACATCATTCATACATTAAGGAAGCGGAAAACAGATACATGCATGTGCATTTTCATTTCGACAACTTGGTTTGATTTAGGACTATGCATTTAGCGTGTGCTCTATGTTCTGTGAAGAAAAGGTTCCTGAATTTCTTTCCTTAGTAGCTAGGATTTTCATTGCTGAAAGAAGATTAAACATTTGTTTATCATCTTAGACTGCATTTTAGAAATGATATACACATCACGTGGTGAACCTGAAAGGCAAATTCTTAAGCAAGGTCAACTTAAAATAAATTCAATGAATCTAACAACGCTTTGGAACTTAACGCACAACATCTAGAGGTCTAGGCTAGAGACGTATTCCGACATCGTAAAGCCTGGTAACTATTGTCTTCAGTGTTGGTTGGGTGATTCCTCCACTCTGAGATGGCAAGTGCCAGTACAAACTTGTGCTCCCACGTACCGTCGAGTATATATTGGGAGACCACAATAGGCTGCATCCTTTATCCTTAGGAAGCCATGTCTGTGGCCCTATCGATCGCAATGCACTGAACACAACATTCCAGAAGATTGACTGTTGTACTGTAAAAAGTATTATGTAGTTTTGCGATTGGTTTGGTAATCCTCTCTGCCTAGATCTCCAGAGAAGTCCATTTTGCTCCTTTTTAGACTTCTTAAAGGGAAAGGTCCTCTGAGCACTTGTCACTTCAGGATAAATAAAAATCAAAGGCGACTAGAGTCATCTTTTGTCTTTTCTCGACTATTTAAAATTGAAAAATCAAGTTGTGTCAAAGCGTCTAAAAATTTATTTTAATCAGAATAACGTCACAAATTCCCCCTTTGGTCTTTAGGTTGAGAAAATGGAGTCTACCAACCAAGGATTTCCCCTTGGATGAAATCCTAGTCCCTTCTCCTCTTGGGGAGATGTTGGTGCACCCCATATGGCCACATTGTCACTTCCAGGGTTGACGATTGGTTTTCCCATATGGATCTTCTCTACCTCTGTCGTTCAGAATACCGTAATTCCTTAATAGTCAAGTCAACAACTAGATGATACTATAGTTGCCCCCCAACCTTCTTCTTCGTCTATTTCTTCCTCCCCTCCTTCCTCTTCACTTGATAAAGCTGGTAAAGCTAAAGATCAAGTAACTAAGAAGAAGAAGAAGCAGAAAGAGAAAAAAGAAAAGAAGAAGAAAGAATGAAAATTGAAAGGGGGCAACCATGTGTCGTCTAGCGAAAATCCTCATGCCGCACCGTCTAAACCTAAATCTCCATGTGTCATTTGCAATGGAGACCACTATCACCAAGATTGTCCTTGCGTCCCACGAATATTAAGGGACTGGTCTCCTCGTTTGCACAATCTGGTGTCATCAACCTTTGATGATCATGTTGAATGCACACCATCAATCAGTGAAGGTGAAGTATCTGGACAGAAAAGGAATCCCAGATTTCCTTGTAAATTGTGTGAAGGCAATCACGCTGTCCACCGTTGTCCCTTTCTTGACAAAGCTAAAAGAGTTTTGGATGACCACCCTGCTTCACCGCTATGGCTCCCTCCTAGATATAAGAAACTCTTGCCAAGTCCACCACTGGTTGAAAATTCGGCTGGCCCGCCATTATGGTCAGCTGAAGCATCTATCATTGAAAATGAACCCTCTGAATCCATACCAGACGAAAGTCAAAAGGTCGAGGTGGCAGTTGACTGGGTCTTGCCTTCAGAATGCTCATCTTCGGATGATACTGTCACTGAAGAGAAAGAGAACGATACCATTCAAATTCTTTTCGTAAACACAGACTCCGATGAACTTGGGGGAAGTCTAATTGTTGCTTTATCGCAGGAAGGAAGTTCATCAGAGTCATATCCAGCCGTCTATTCGGTCCCACCTCCAAGCGACCTAGTCATTTCCTTCGACTGGAATCTACTAGGCAGACCTCATTTACCAGCTAGTGTACCATTCCGAATCATTGTACAAGCTTACAGAATGGTCATGGTTGGTACCATCATCGATGAAGGGGCTTCTGTGAGTATCCTTTCCTTAACTGCTTGGAAAGCACTTGGTTCTCCATTGCGTTTGCCTGAAATTAGAAATCTGATAGGCTTTGACAAAGGAACCAGTCGACCATTAGGGATCCTTCCAAATGTGCCCATTACTTTGAGAAGGAAAACCATTCACATGAACCTAATGGTAGTCCAAGGACCCCTGGATTATAATCTACTCCTTGGACGCGACTATATTTATTGCATGGGAGCCGTCGTCTCCTCACTCTTTAGAGTAATATGTTTTCCACACGAAGGCAGAATGGTCAAGCTCATAGACCAAATGTCATTCCCCAGTTCACACATCGCAAATAGTGAAATGCAATCCCTAAACGATCTTTTCACACAAGGAATGTCTCATCGATCTCCAATCCATCCACCTGATGAGTGTGAGTGATTCAAGAGGATGTGACGGAAACCTAGGGGGCATGCACCCTCGTCTGTTTCGACAGGAAAACCTTGGGTATAAAGTAGGTTTCCATGGAGGATATATGACTAGTCCGACGAACCCATTCTTACAGGAAAATGGGATTAGGCTAGAATTAGATACCTTCGTTAAAGTTATGTGAGTGGAGGCGTCTGTGCCACTCACCTTTGTCTATTTTGGTAGACATCGCCAAGGAAGCATTTTGTCTGCAACGCGGATGGAACTTTCATGGTAACCTGGGAATTTTTCACTATACCTGGGGACACGCAAACCTTTTTTAAGCAAGCGAGAAATGACCAGCTAACGTTAGCTCTATGATTCCGCTGACTTCAACCGCCCAGGTCGGGTGAGTGGTCGAATCAACCATTCATCTTTGCAGGGGCCACCGGCACCGACAAAGTAAAGGTAAAAGTTTCCTACCTAGCCTTGGTAATGATCTTGGTAGTTAAGTAGAGGGGCGTAGTTGGTAGTTCCTAGCTTGCATGCAAGAGGATTCGGGGTAGAGATTACAAAAGGTTCAAGCCCCATAAAAAATGGCATCTTAGATGAGACATCCTTATTATATGACTGGCGAGCAGTGTTACCACAGGGTTCAAGCTCATTTAAAAATAAACCTGCCACGAGCAGTTTTAACGCGGAATTCAAGCTCGTTAAAAAATAAACATAAGCAAATTAGCAAATGTTTCCCCCAAAGTTCAAGCTCATTAAAAAATGAACCGGTAAATAACCATTGTGAATGCCTTATTGTCAGCTTTTGAGCCTTGGTCTTGTTCTCATCATCACCTCCACTCTGTTTTTTAGCTGATCATTCACCTCCATTTGATTTTTTACCCTTTCGAGGAACATCTGCGAAGAGTGATTCTATTAGCCATCCTTGTCACACTGCCGTGATTGGAAAATTCCAAACCTTACCTGGAATCATCTGCTACCCGAAATCATCACTCATTCCTCGAAAAATGGGTCTCCTTTAAGCTCTTTTCAACTAACTCGTAAAATATGAAAAGATTGTTGAGCGATTAGCCACTCTGGCTCATTAAAGTCATCGGAAGTGCTGTCCCTCCTCTAGATTTTAATCTTTTTGCACCTAAGGGATTATTACACAAAAAGATTGACCGCTTGTCTTGTTCGGCTCGTTAAAACTATCGAAAATTCATCCCTTTCATATTATTTTACAATTTTTCGCACTTAAGGGATTATATGACGAAAAATAATCTTTGGAGTCTCCTTTCTGTCCCTTTCAGACTCTCTAAAATTGAAAAGGACCGAGTTATCTTTGTCGTTAAACTCGTTAAAACCAAATAGCGACAAACTCGTCCAAATGGATGAGAACGAGTTTCACTGCCGCTAGGCTCGCTAAAATATAGCGACAGGTTCACCCGAAGGGAGGATTATAGAACAAGCATATGTTATCCTCCTCGAGCTTGACAAAAATAAAGAGTTACTGGTCAGCAATGACTGGGGAAAATTGGGAAGAAAACTTGAATAAAATTTATTGGTAGCAAGTCACTCTTGAACATGACTCTTTCCTTCCGCATCCAAGATGGGTTGGGTTGTTCCGTTCACTGGTCATCACCATTGGTCCATCAAACCATCTATCTTTGGGGTTAATGCTACCAATCCATCGTCAGTGTCGCCGATATGTTCAAGAGAAGTCACTCAGAGAATTTGCTTGTGTCTCACCCACTGCAATACATTCACACTCCATTCCTTTCATGACCGCCACCCTGAACACTGTATTATCAGATCATTTTCCCCTCCAAAATCATTTTATTCGTTCCATGTCGTAGATGTGGGATTCATTAAGGCCCTCCTATGATGGGTCACTTCTTGTCAACATCATCTCATTATCCAAGAAGTCAACCTAGGAACAACCCTTTCAATACTTTGAAGCTTGCATGCCTCAATGGCAAGTTTCTCATTTTCGGCGACAAGTTTACAGTAATGGCCTTCAACCGAGAGATTTTGTGTGGTGTTCGATGCCAAGTCCTTTTTCACACCACGTGAATTGTACTGTAGTACCTTGAGGGTCATTGTCATTATTGGTGATTCCTCTCACACCTGTTAATAGCTTACATCATTGGCTGGTAATTAGGGGATGTCTTTCCATGTTCGACTCCAGAACATTTTTCACATGGATCGACTTGTACTCTGAGTGAATATTGAACGAGTTTTGAAGACCCCGGATCTAGTTTCAACCATCCGGGCTGTGATATATTTAGGAATATAAAGACATCACATGTACATCATTACCGAACAGATGATCATCCAAATCAAAGGATGATGAGTCTGAATCATCAGTCTGCCACACAGATGATTGTCTGTCCTATGTACATGAAAATGAATTTATAAAGCTGAGCATGGGAATTCCTGCCTCAGTTAGATCATGAAAAAATGTTGTCAAGATAATGTATTGTATTGTATCTTATTACAGGTCGCCTGCTAGCTCGAAAAAACTTCGGATCCTCATGGTAAAGCATTTCACCCGACATCAAAAGATGAACGACCTCATGCTTTAGGGGGCAACTGTTATAGACATTTTTGGGCATTGCAACCCCAATCATAAATGTCCATAAAATGAGGGCTCATATGTCCCTAAAAGTGTTGCTTCACTGCCTAAAGGAACAAGGTCAGCTGATTACATCATCTCCCAGAAGTTCTCCACTAAAAACTGCTCAGAAATGGTCAAAACTGGACCATAGTGAATACCCAGTGCAGAGGGTGCAATGCATATCACCTTCCTAGTGTAAAGGGTGCGATGCATACTGAATGGCTCCTCTGTAGGGTGCGATGGTTAGGAATGGACAAATGGCAGGGACAATTTACGAGGTGGAAGATCATGGAATCTTCCAGAAGCTTCCCCTCTGACACTTGCCTCTCTGTTTTCGACCAGGGATGAGTAAGAGATCATCAGTCTCCAAGTGGAATCAAGAAATATCAAAGAGAGGACAATAATCAAGACCCTAGAAGATGACTCACCCCCCTACAATCATCTATCTATGTATCCCTCATCACAGAGATCCAGAGGCTGGAATCTTATATCTTGTAGAGAAGTTTTGTTGGTTTTCTGGTGAAACTTCATAGTGTTGTGTGATCTAAGCTTTGCTTGAGGTGAAGAAGGGCTTTCTTGCTGGAGGATGATGCTGGGTCAGAACATATGGTTGTAATCCTCTTTCTATTCTTGATCTTAATAAAGCTATTCAAGTTTTTCTCCATATTCTTGTATGTTTGTTTATATATGCATTTGTATGGTTAACACATATCTGGTCCTGTGTTATTTATGAATATAGATCTTTGTTCTTCGATAGTAGTATGTTGCTTTGATTCCACAGGTGCTCTTTGAAGCTGGGAAGATGAAGAAGAAGTGGCAAAACTCTATCAGGAAGGAGGGGAATCAAGCAGGGAAACTAAGCGCAAGACTAAGGTTGGTGTCATTTGTTCCACTCTTATCTATTTTCATAAAGGAAAGTGAAGGTAGACTTTACTTGTTTGTTTCTAAGATAGCTACCAGTCTTAGTGGGAATAGCAGCTCCGAGTGGACAGTATTCCCGGTAGCAAAGGGCTGAAAGCATGAAGACTGGGATTAATTGAAGTACAACTTTTGAAAGAACAAACTAAGATTTTACCCTGCATTTTATTAATCATCGACTCCCAAATGCTCTTGTGCAAAGGTTTATCAGTAAGAGGAACTCCCAAGTATTTGGTAGGAAGGACATCCCTTTGAAAGCCCAAAATTCTAGAGATATTCCTCTGGATAGCGATATTAGTATTAAAGAAAAAAATCTTATATTTGGAGAGATTTATCTCCATACCTGTAGCCATGGCAAAGTTACCCAGGATTTGTTTATAAGCTAGTGCTTCTTTGATCGTGGGGATACCCTGTAGCATAGTATCATCAACAAGTTGTTGATGGGTCAAGGCTTGTCTAGTCTCAGAGAGTTGGAGACCCTTGATGTTAGCAAATTCTTTTGCATGCTTGATATACCAACCAAGTCCTTCCATGATGAGGATAAAGAGAAAGGGAGAGAGTATATCTCCCTACCCGAGGCCTCTTGAAGGAGCAAAAGTCTTGGAAGGAGAACAATTAACCAGAATTGAAAAGCTAGAAGAAGTTACCAGGGCCATAACCCATCTTACACAGTTATGGTCAAATCCAAAGGCTAAAAGGACCTTCCTGATATAGGTCCAATTCAACTTATCATAAGATTTGGCTAAGTCTAATTGCATAATCATTCCCACCTTCCTATTGCTTAACAATTAATGCACCACCTCATGCACTTGAATGATGTTATTGAGAAGTTTTCTACCCTCCACATATCCTGATTGTTCCACAGAAACTAGAGTAGGAAGAAGAGGTTTGAGTCTATTGACAATAAATTTGGATATTATCTTGTACACCACATTACACAAAGCTATGGGTCTAAACCTGTTTGGATTCTGAGCATTGTCTTGTTTTGGGATCAAGGAGATGAAGGAAGTATTGAGCACCTTCAAAATGGTTTTGTTCATCCTAGAGTCCTCCACTACATTTAGAATATCTTTTTTAACAATGTTCCAGCAATCTTTAAAGAAATCCACATTGAAACCATCAAAGCCTGACACTTTACCATTCTACATTTCTTTGATGACCTCACTAACCTCCTCTTCAATCATCGGCCTATTGAGATTGAAACTATCCTCTCTTGCTACTAGCTTACATATATGCCTTGTTAAGTCCCTGATAAAATGAGCTCTGTCTGAAATGGTCTACTCTGCTATACCTCAAAAGTGCTGAACTAACACAGTTTCTATATGTTCAAGGGTATTGAGTAAATGGCATTCAGTTTCCTTAATCGAAGAGATTCTATTATGAGATCTGTTCGCCATGGTGGATCTATGGAAAAATCTAGTGTTCCGCTCCTCTTCTTTTAGCCATTGAACTCTAGAATTTTGTCTCCAAAATATTTCCTCTTGTTTACATAAGTTCTCCTAGACTTGATGATGTTTGGTGACTTGATCATTTCTAACTCTATCAAAGCCATCCATGATAAGGGCTTGATTGAGTTCTTGCATTTTGTTTTCAACAACTTTTTTTGTTTCAAAAGTATTTATGAATTCATTCTTGTTCCAATCTTTGAGTCTGAGCTTGATGTGTTTTAGTCTTTTTTGTAGCAGAAACATTCTTTACCATGAATATCCAGATATTCTATTCACCATTTTGCAATGTTGCTAATAAAATCTGGGTGGGTGAGCCAGATATTCTCAAATCTAAAAGCTCTGTTCTTGGGGGTGCCAATGCCATGAACCTCAAGTTGTACAGGCCAATGGTTCGAGTCTCCAAAGGGGAGAATTCTCACTATCATTTCCTTGTCGGTGAGCATAAGGTCCTCTGAGATTATGAATCTGTCTAACTTTGAGGCTACATGGGAGTCTCCTCCTCTCTTATTGTTCCATGTAAAGAGGCCATTACTCATATCAGTGTCAACTAGCTTCATATTGTCTAAAAAAGTTTGAAATGCTATAGAGTCTTTGCTTAAAGTTTTAGTTCCCCCTTTTTTCTCTGAAAGTGATTTGATCATGTTGAAGTCCCCACCCATGATCCATGGTACTCCTGCATGTCTATCTCTTATTTCCACAAGAGAATCTAGAAACCTGAGTTTATCATCTGGTCTTTGGGGGCCACAAACATTTGTAACCAGATAAGTCTCCCTATTTCCCACAGGCTGAATAAACACTAATAAATAATTCCTAGATGCCTCAGCATCTATTATGCCTATCTTTTGGGGGTTCAAAAGAGTGAGTATGCCTCCTGCTATATTATCTGCTTTGACTTCTAGAAACTCATATTTATTGAGCCATTTGTTGTATATTTCTTTTATTTTTTGAATGGAACATTTAGTTTCCTGGATAAAGATCATATCCAGAGCTTCTTGTTTCATTCTATTGCTAAGTATTCTTTGTTTTCTTTTACTACCCAGACCTCTGATATTCCAAGATGTGAAATTCATTAAGAAATATTTGTAAAGGAGTAGCTGGTTAGGTCTTTCATATTACCTGAATCTATCATTAGCTTTCCAAATTCTATCAATAACTCATTCTGCTTTTTTCTGCCTCTTTTCTTTCCTGGATTTCTACGAGCTAATCTTGGTATGGTTTTCATAGTTTTCACACCTCCGTTGCCCTGCCTTTGATTGTTTCTTTGCCTTTCCATCCCTTTATCCTGAGTTTTCCATAGGAGCTACTGCTATACTCTGTTGAACTCTTCTTGAGGTAGTTAGTCTACCCCTCCCATGGTCCCTTGTTTCAAGAACCATTCCAAATCTAGGTGTTCTCTATTAAGAATATCCTGCAGTTCATGATCCTCCATTTCCATCTCACTCTGGGTCATTTCTTGGTCCATTTCCATTTCTCCATCGCTCAGCATAGTCTCTTTTTGTTTATTAATATCCTATGTTTTCCCACTAATTTCTTCTTTCTCCTTCTCTCTTGGGTTGCCTTCCATTACCTGATCTACTTTTGTTATATCTTCCTCTTCTTCTAGTACTTGGAACCTATTCAAACTAGCCTATTTCCCTTCTGTTTGATGTTTCTTTGGCCCCCTTTTTCCCACTTTTCCTCTATATCCCACTTTGAGAAAGTTTTCACTGTTTGATGTTTCTTTGGCCCCCTTTTTCCCACTTTTCCTCTATATCCCACTTTGAGAAAGTTTGAGAAAGCTTTACTTTTGTTCTCTATTTTACTAAGAGGGCTGTCTCAAAATAGGTGCATGCTCATGGCACCTGCGACATCTGAAAGGAATATGTTCAAAATCTACTGTTTGCAACCATTCTTCATCAAAAACTTCCAAGCTGACCTGATCTGGTAGAGCTCTAGAGAGATCCATCTCCACACATATTCATGTGAAGGAAGTATATTTTCCCCTTCTGGTGGCCTCAGATGCTTTCACAGAACATACTAATTTGTTTCCTATGGTAGATAATGATTCAATTTGTTAGTAATCAATAGGTAGGGAATAGAGTCTTACCCAGACTAGGACCGAAGTGAAAGTCTCTCACTCTGGGACAAAATTCATCATCCAAGGCCTCATGTAGAGGCTTGCAGTTGCATAGAAGTAGGGCCCTCCTTCAAACACCCTGTCCTTGTCCTCAATATATGTAAAGACCACAGTGAGGAAATCCTTTGACCCAAGATGTAGGTCTATGCCTCCTTTTGGTTTCCAGTGGTATTTATCCATGCTTGTAGTGCCTTTTCTATGGGCCATAATCCCATGAATTTACAAATGATAGCATAGCTCTGCATGTGGTCCCTGTGTGCCTGCACAGCAGGATCATTTAAAACTACTTTGGCTGTGACCTCAGCCTTGGGTTTACATGGCCCCTTTTGTGTTTTGTTTTCTGCCTCCTGTTTCTTTTCTTCTTCCTCATTTTCTTTTGTTGTATTGTCCTCCCTTGTTTTGGTTAAATCCTGTTCCTTTTCGATGTTCCTTTTCCCTTCTCCTGAAGGACCGCTGGTAGTTTCTATTGGTTTCTTACCTCGGCTGGCCATGACCTGATTGTAGGAGGGAGTGGAGCTCCCCCCTTTGCGCCCCTCCATGGAGTTCAATGCTTGCAGAAGATTGAAACCCTAGCTTTTTGTCCTCCTCCACCGCTCCGACTGCTCTTAGATTTGTATATCGTCTTAAACACAAATATCAATTTCAAAGTTTCTCTTCCATAAAAGCTTGACACATATGTGTATGAAAATAAAAAAATACTAAATTCTAAGCCTTAGGTTGGCAATGTATGACACAAGTGTCAAAGATAAAAAAAAAAAAAAACTTGTACTTTGAAATCTATTAAGAGAAGCAACAAAACATTGGATGCAAATGATTTGCCATAAATAACTCGTATCAGTTGGCATGAATCCCAATACATAATACAAATATGTGTCTAAAAAATGTTGTTGTACTTGATTCAGAAAAAACTTTTGATATAAGTAATGTGATATAAATCATCATGACAGTGCGTACACTGTAGTAGATTCAAATCAATTGTTGATGTGTTGAGCCTGTCTATACCCAACAATAAAGCAACTTGATAACCTAACATAATTGAATGACACAGTTTTAAAGCATTGTGAAATAACATGTTAAAACTAAAACCCAACCAAATTGATTTGATTTTTAAAAAATAAAAAATTTCAGTTTTTAAAGTGAAACTTTAAAATAATTTTTTATCCAACACAAAGTAATATGGATTTGACCAAATACCTAATGCGATATCTCTACCTCATGGCAGGATAATAATAACATGGCTTTCGTTTGCATCAAACTTTCCATACTACTGAAACTCGTATTGTGCAGACTGTAACAATTTAAATCTGGTTAAGTTGTTGAAATGTACTAATATAGAAAGTCTAAATTTAAATTATCTAGTCAGGAAAATTGTAAGTTGTAAGTAGTACACTGCCAATATTATTGTAATAATTTTATAGTCAAAATGCTTTGATTTTCAATTAGTTCTGAAAATTTTAAAAATATTTTATAAAGCTTACTAATGTTTTGAAAACCCCATCTATTAAACTCAATATTTTGAAAATAAAAAATAATTTTTGAAATTTGAATTTCTATTTTCCTATTGTCTCATATAGATGAAATGACTAATTTTATGGGTTTAATTCTATATGCCACAAGTGTCATAATAGCACACACATCAAATCTCAATATTTCTAAAAAAAATAGTACACACATCAAATCTCAATATTTATGAAAATTTTGTTATTTATAAAAATTAAAATTAAAAATTAAATAAAAAGAATCATATGCCACCAAGTGTCATAATAGTGTAGACATCAAATCTAAAACACCCATCGTGTAACGGGTCAACAAAACATCCTTCGTGTTTTGTGCCCCCTCACTACCGACAAGGCCCTTCCGATAGCCTTTTTGTGATTTGGATCCATTCTGTCTCCATACATAAACTAGCAACTCCGTCTGTGTCACTGTTGGTGTTCTGTCTCACTCTTCATCCGAGTAACCATTGGTGTTATTGTCCGCGGAGTTCCATTTGTAGGCTCGCTAGTTATGATATGACGACTTGCCTAACTCATGCTAAAACGAGTGAATGGTGAATCTCCCTTCCCCACCTTTGGTATTTTGAATCCCATTCGCTCCCATATCATTTTGAAGCCCCTGTAACCTTAGACAGAGAAAATTGAGATGGGGCACAGTGTTTTCATTTATCAGAACATGCAAAAATCACAGGCGAGTATTTATTTCGTACTCAAGATGCGAGAAATGAAATTCAACATTGATCATATTGTACGTTGAAAATAGGAAATATCAAAACCCACACAGATACCTACCTATGTAGATTCCAGCTATAGTTTTTTTTCCAAAATAGAAAAAACGCTTTCATATTAAATAGATAATAAGAAAGTACAATAAAACAGGTTATGTAGATCTTGTTGGTTTTCCATATGGGAATGAAGAAAATAAATTTCCCATACTTCATTAACAATGCTCTTAAATTTGTGAGTAGAGTAAGAGTAGTCCTATTATAGTTTCTGAGTCAGAAAAAGACGAAACATAGTGCAAAAACAGGGAAAGCAAAATGTTTGATTTTTAGTTGTTTTTCATGGTGTTGGTCAAAACCCAATTTGTAAAACCCTCCACCCTCCACATTACTAAAAATCAATTTGTAAATCCCTTCATCCTCCACATGACTAAAACCCAATTTGTATAACCATTCATCCTCCACATTATTAAAACCCAATTTGGATGGACCCTTCATCCTCCATACTACTAAAACCCAATTAATAAAACCCTTCATCCTCCACACCACTACAACTCAATTTGTAAAATCCTTCATCCTCCACATTACTAATTTATATTCTTTGTAAAAGCTTTCATCCTCCACATTACTAATTTATATTCGCAAATAAATCTTAGTATCATTATCTTTGTGCTTATACTATTTTATAATCTATTAGCATTCTATTATATTATTAGCAAATAGTTATATAATTTATTAGCATTCTATTATATTATTAGAAACCAGTTATATAATTTATGCACACTATTATATAAAGAAAATGTTGCTCTAGTTTGCTTTCTTTATTTATGCAATCAATACTATCTTCTTTGACCAGTTCCCTAGTAGAAATAGGATAGAACACATGATTTTCAAGGGTTAGGAGAGAACCAAACTTGACTGCAAAAAATCCATTGGTTCATCTTTGTAGGAACAAACTATTTCACCCATGCGACTCACTGGTTGACTGGTGCGACAACTCAACAATTAACCATTGTAGAAACTTGCGAGTTAACTATTACGACAACTCTCTCATCAACCATTGTGTCAACTCTCTTGTTAACCCTTGCAGCAACTCATTGGTTAACTGTTGTGGTAACTCGTTGTATGACTGTTGTAGAAACTCAATAGTTGGTCATTGAGGAAGATCGTTGGTTTACCATTGTTGCAACACACTAGTTCAACTTTGCAATAAGTCACTGGTTTACAATTGTGGCAACTCACTGAGTTACCATTGTGGAAACTCGCTGGGTCACTATTGCAACACATTTTGAATTACCATTACAACAACTCCTTGGGTCACAAATGGTAAAGAAAGTTAAATGTGAAAAAATCATTGCCCTTCTAGTGCAAGACCCTAAAGAAAATATTATCTTTTCTAGGAAGGATTTAGATTGGTTTTAAGTACATGAAAAACACATGGAGATTGATTAGATTGCAAAATCACTTTGAATAGAATTGGAGGCTTTATTAGAGGAGAGGAAATAAATCGAGATGCTCCATGTTCTTTCACCCATGTACAAAATAAATGCCCAATCTCAAGGCATATTTCTTCCCTAAGATATGAAGTGTAAGTGTTTTAGAGATGCATTGCATAGATGTTGGTATTAATAGTGCTCGGTCATTTTTAATGGATTCATATGTATTGACTTTTCAAACATTTTTATGCAGCTATGCTTGTTCATATGGCCCCAACGACATAAGAGGAAAAAATTAAATGAAGTGAAGATCCTACTTTGTGAAAAAGAGGGGTTGTCAATGCTATTTCATTGTAAAAGTGATGGTTCAAACCCTTGAGATAGTGATAATAACATATAACATGTATAAACATGTAGATAGCCAAGGATGTCCTTGTCATGATCAACATGACACTTCGGGTCATGCTAGGTCCCTACATCAACCAAAGTTATCAAGGGACATGCTTTCATATGTAGGGAGTTGTTTCTTCTTGGAAGTGCTAATTGACTCAGTTTGCAAAATGCATGTTAAAAAATATGTTGACATGGATGACACAACTCAAGATAGGGATTTATTTTTATGTAGGAAATATGTTGTTATCATATATATTTGTCTAATGAAAGGAGAGTGCCAGTTGCATAATAAGGACGAAATGAGTGTGAACCTTTGTTATAGAAAACACTAAGATGATTTTTTCTTTTATCAAAAGCACAATGGTGTAGAGACCCCTTTTATAGTTATAATTAAGGCAAAGTGGATGTTGGAGACCATGGTGAAGCTATTGAATAGTAGCTTAATACCGATGGATTCAACATTCAAAACAAATAAATGTTGTGAAAGTATTAAGAATGATTGATCTAGTACAATAATTTGATTAGTAATGATTGGTAATGATTAATGAGCTGAAGTTGATTTCATATGTTTTTGAATGTGATAATATTAGTTGTACACACTCATGGTGTTTGATGAACAACAAAGTGGGGTTCTAGTTGCATTGGTGGTGGCATCACATAATACATCACATGACATTTCACTATTGATGGAGCGCTTCATGCATAGGTTTCACCAGTTGGTCATATTTGGAAAGCTAATTCCTTCATCGTTGATGATGCATTGGTTGAAATCGGTGCTTTAAGGTAACTTCAATATTTTATAGTATAAATTGTATTTATTACAAAAAGAACAGGCTCAAAATGAATTGAATGTGGAAGGAGAATCACAAGGTGTAATGTTATCTAGTGTGTTTGGGACTTACGTCTAGCATGGCTAACAAATGTGAATCGATTGGCTAATAGTCCAAACATAGAAAAATAGATGTTTAGTTATTTGGGTTTAATCATGAATTATTGTTCCAGTGCTGAAGTAAGAAATGTAATTAATGCTTTCTTCAATAAATTTGCTAATGAAGAGGAGTTCCTAGACTACTTCAACAAGAATTGGGTTGTTCGTTACAAGATTTGTAAGTTGACAAACTCTTTTGTAAATTTCTCTTTTTTGTTTTCATGTGGACAAAATATATATTTATTAACCCAAATTTTCTGCAATTAGGGATGTGGGTAAAAGGTTGTCGGGATTTTCCACATGCAAATCAGGAGACAAACAATGTTGTAGAGTCGTATCATTGTTATGTAAAGACAAATTTTGTATCTAATAGAAGAAATAAATGTGCTCGTAGGATGGATTGGTTGATATATGTTCTTCTAACAAATGTTGAACACTATTATTGGTTTAAGGAAATTCTAAAACATAAGGATTTTTGCATAATTACAGGAAAGAGAAACAATTTGAATCATCAATGGAAAAAAGCAAAAAGAATTCCAGATAGTGATTATGGCCCTCATGAGAAAATGTTTCATGCTTTTTGGGTGAGGAGTCAATTTAAACCTAATAAGAAATATCATTTCACTTGTCATCACAAAACTTTCTTATCTTGTGATTGCCCATGGTCTCTTCGTGGCAACATTTGCAACATTCCATAAAGGTGGGTTGGTTGTCTTCCCATTCAATGGATTGAAACCAATTAATAAATAATCAACGATAAAATAATTCATACAATGACCCTCCTGAGATAAATATAGAGGGAATATTAGATCTTGGTGAAGATGCAAACACATTTTCCATGGAGAGTCAAAATGTTGATGTAAATGTTGAAGGACTTGAGTTGGGGAAAGAGGAGTTATTTGGCTTCATAGACTTGGTTCGAAACAATCCTCCTGTGACTTTTACCAAGATTGAATAATTGATTTCTTTGGTTAAAAAAATGTTGGATGATGTAAAAAATATTCATGTTATGGATTATGAATTCACATGTGGGTTCAGTGATTTTGAGTCATCTTTCAAGAGGAAGAATAGTTTCGTAAGTCCCGAAAAGAGAAGAAAAACAAGAAAACAAAATGCAAGATTGGAAATTGACTTGAATATCACTACGGATAAAGATGAACCATTTGATTTTGAATAACTCAACAACCGAGGTCGTCCTTGCTCCATCAATGCATGGTTTTCTAGGTTTTTTATAATACATTTGTTTTTAATTTGATTCTAATATTTATTAGTGTATTACATGTATTATTATTTTGTTGAATATGTTCATGTATGTTTGCTAGGTAGTGAGGATATGTTTGCTAATTTGGGAAATTTGTTTGAATTTTCATTTAAGGTCAGTAAATAACTCCATGTATTTACACTTGGTCTTTCAATACATCCATTATTTTGCATGTTATGGAAGATAACTTTCATGGGGTTGTTCCATACTTTCATTATGGTTTCATATATTAGTGTCTAATCATGAATCTAATATATAAATTTGAATAACAACAATGGAAATGTAACAAAATTTGTAACATAAATGCAATGACAATATAACAAAACATGTAAAACACAATTTTATCAGTTATTTATAACTTCTCAACGCTAATGGTGATATATTATTGTAGAATGATATATGTTACAACATCAAATATTATGCATTTTCTAACTATGAGTTGCCCCACGAGTGGAAATGAGTGTCAGCAATGGTGAGCCAGTGTGTCAACAACTGTGAGTGGGAGAATTTCAGCAACAGTGACGGAGTGAATATCAACAAGAAGACATGGGTACTCTGAATTTGAGCATGGAGGTTGATTTTAATGAATATTGTTGATACAATAATCACTATGTCTTGCTTCACCAAGGTGAAGAAACCTTGTTGTTTCAATAATAACATTCCAACATTCAAACTCTTCTCTTTTTCTCAGCGTATAAGAATTGTTATATATCCTTGTTGGTAGCCAAATCATTGGATAGAGAAATCTAAGACTGATCTAGTTATTCCCACATTGTTCCATGGAAATAATATATTGAGCAACCCTTGTTCAGGCTATCTTTAAGTTTAGGTAGTTAAATGGATCTTTATTTTAGGTTTGTTTTCATGAGGAATCCCATCTTTCTTTACTCCCTTCTTGTGCGAAAATCTCCAATATTTGAATCTAGGTTTCACAAAATCCAATGGTCTACTGCCTATTCCTAGTAATATTTTTTGCTTCCTCTGACAAATTGACCAACTTTTGATCCTCTTGTTAGGTAAACTTGACTTAGGATAGAGTCAAAGTTGACCAGGTTAAACATTGATGGTTTTGGGGCACATGGTATTGTGCACCCATGGTAATTTTCCCGTGGTATTATATGTAATGGAGCTTATAAAACGCTAGAAGTACTTCATTGTAATGCAAGACCTGGAGGTGAGCGGTGAAGGCTCACTTGGTCGGATTGGCCAGGGTTTTTGCCAATGCTAATAAGATCTTATTAGGTTGGGTTTTTCCCCAAATTTTGGGTTTTCCCGGATAAACATTTGTGTTTATGTGTTTATGTTTGTTGCTGGTTATTTTTATATTTATTGCTCTCAGTAACTATTTATGTTATGTAGTAAATTTCTTAACAACTAGTATCAGATTCAGATATTGGCTTCAAAGTGATTTTTTGATGCCAATGGTTTATAGTGCCTGATCAAATCAATGCAACAGATCTGGGTCTGGAAAATAATCATGGAACAATCATACATGGAAGAACCTTGAGGAGAATGTGCGGAAAATAGTGTCGTAACTGCTAGGGATCGCAGTGCATTTGTGATATTTACCGGTTTGGAACATGCTGACGAATTGTCTGGGATTCATGCGGCTATTTAAAGAAGGTTGAGAGATACCTTTGGTAATATTAAAATTGTTCGTTTTCTACTACGTGAGGCCACCAGTGCTGGAATTTACGAGGTTCACGTCGGGCTCACAATTGGAGTGGTTTGATAGAAGTTTTTGAGCAAATCAAATTGAGAGAGGATGGATTAGAATCGTAGCAGCAATAAACAATAAAATTTAATGAAGTCAAAATTATTGCATGTAAATGGGCATACTACCATAAGACTTGGTAAGGCATGTGTACCCCTCGGTGATCACTGGTAAAGTTTGGGTTAGACCTAGGTGATAGGGGGGATGTCAAGTTAATAATACCTCGGGTAAAAACTCCGAGGGGGGTAAGAGCTAGACTAAACGGGATTGTCTCACTTAGCAGATTTGACTAGAGTTAGTCAAGGAACCCTAATTTACTACATAACATAAATAATTATTGAGAGGAATAAATATAAAAATAACGAGCAACAACCATAAACACATAAACACAAATGTTTATCTGGGAAAACCCCAAATCCAGGGAAAAACCCAAACTAATAAGATCTTATTAGAGTTGGCAAAAACCCTGGCCAATCCGACCAAGTGAGCCTTCACCTCTCACCTCCAGGTCTTGCATTACAATGAAGTCCTTCCAGCGTTTTATAAGCTCCATTACATATAATACCATGGGAAAAATACCATGGGTTCACAATACCATGTGCCCCAAAACCATCACTGTTTAACCTGGTAAACTTTGACTCTATCTTGAGTCAAGTTTACCTAACAATTCCCCCCTTAAACTTGACTTGGGGTTCCTTGACTAACTCTAACCAAACCTGCTAAGTGAGACAATCTCGTTTACTCTAGCTCTTACCCCCCTCAGAGTTTTTACCCATGGTATTGTTAACCCGACATCCCCCCTATTACCTAGGTCTAACCCAGACTTTAGTAGTGATCACTGAGGGGTACACATGCCTTACCAGGTCTTACAGTAGTATGCCCATTTACATGTAATAATTTTGACTTCATTAATTTTTTTTGTTTATTGTTTCTGTGATTCTGATCCATCCTCTCTCAATTTGATTTGCTCAAAAACTTCTATCAAACCACTCAAACTGCAAGCCCGACGAGAACCTCGTATATTCCAGCACCGGTGGCGTCACATAGTAGAAAATGAACAATTTTAATATTACCAAAGGTATCTCTCAACCTTCTTTAAATATCCGCATGAATCTCAAACAATTCATCAGCATGTTCCAAACCGGTAAATATCACAAATGTACTATGATCCCTCGCAGTTACGGCACTATCTTCCGCACATTCTCCTCGAGGTTCTTCCACATATGATTGTTCCACAATTACTTTCTAGACCTAGATCTGCTGCATTGATTTGATCAGGAACTATAAACCCTTGGCATCGAAAAATCCCTTTGAAGCCAATATCTGGCTCTGATACTAGTTGTTAAGAAATTTAATGCATAACATAAATAATTACTGAGAGAAATAAATATAAAAAATAACTAGCAACAACCACAAACACATAAATGCAAATGTTTATCCGGTAAAACCCCAAATCCGGGGAAAAACCCAACCTAATAAGATCTTATTAGCATTGGCCAAAACCTTGGCCAATCCGACCAAGTGAGCCTTCATCGCTCACCTCCAGGTCTTGCATTACAATGAAGTCCTTCCATCCTTTTATAAGCTCCATTACATATAATGCCATGGGCAAAATACTATGGGTGCACAATACCATGTGCCCCAAAAACGTCACTGTTTAACCTGGTCAACTTTGACTCTATCCTGAGTCAAGTTTACCTAACACCTCTTTTATCACCTCTTGAGGTATTTCATATTCTTATCTAACCCACAAATTTCTCTTGGAATTATGTTTAAGAATTTAAGAGCTTCCACCCAACTAGCCTGCTTTCTCAAATACAGTATAAAGGCTTTCAATTGGACATCCCCTACATAAGTGTTTGGATTCCATCTTTTGTCAAAAGGCAACAAAAAACTATGTTGGTAAAGTTCACTGCGCAAGTCATTTTCTAGATTCATACAGGCCATGTATGCTACTATGAAACCATTTTTGTATTCAACCAGGAAAGGCTTATTATTGACGATAGCATTCATTTTAAACATAAACAATATTTCTGTCAAGAACATGTTGTAATTGGTTGAAGGAGCCCTGCAACTATGCACACCATCCATTATATGTTCGAGTTGTTTCTTATCATTCTCCATCTTGGACACCTCTCTTTGCATCTTAGCCATTATGTTTTTATGTTTTCCATCAACTTTGTTTATATATTCTTCCCAAGTCTTGCAAAGGTCATGAATTAAGTTTTCATGCAATTGGATAGGTATTAGTTTTACCTTTTAAGGTGGTATACATAGGGCTAATTTATCCTTTGGTTCCTCATCGTCTGTCTAGAAAACAATGTCTTTGGTCAATTTGATATTTGGTTCTTGATCCTCTGTTTGAACAAAAATGCTTATGGCCAGTTTCATCTCTATTTATTGATCCTCTATTTGAAAAAACAATTTCTATGGTTAGTTTCATCTCTAGTTTATGATCCTCTATTCGTACAATTGTTTACTTTTTAGTTTCATCTCTAGTTCTAGTTCCTCTATTTGTACAACTATTTCTTTTTCCAATTGCATCTATGGTTCTTATTCCTTCGTTTTCACAGTCGTGCCTATGGATAATTTCATCTCTAGTTTTTGGTCTTTTGCTTGTGCAATAATGTCATCAGTATATTTTTCTCGAAGGGGTAGATTTTCTTGGACCCCTCGAGAAGGTATATCTATGCCACCAATGGGTAGGGACTCTGCAACTTGGGCCAAGCAATTTAATCTTTCAAATTTTTTATTT
>APFE031660286.1:0-13789 GCA_000404065.3 Pinus taeda
GGAGGGATGGGGAAGAGAGAGAGATCTAGAGAGAGAGGGGAAAGGGGGGATGGATAAAGTGAGAGAGAGAGAGAGAGAGAGAGAAAGGGAGAGAGAGGTGGAGAGGGAGAGGGGGAGTGCGAGCGGGAGGGGAAGAGAGAGGGAGAGGGAGAGGCATAGAGAGAAAGAGAGAGAGAGGAATAGATAAAGAGAGGGGGGAGTGGGAGAAGGGGAGAAGGGGAGAGGGGGAGGAGGAGGGAGATAGAAAGAAGGGGGGACAAAATTGGAGAGTAGGAGGGGGAGTGAGAGTGGGAGGGTAAGAGAGCGGGAAATGGGATGGGGGAGAGGGAGAAGCAAGGGAGTAAATTGAAAACTAACTTAGTTTTCAAAAGGTATAATAAAAATAAAGATTCAAATCAAAGTAATTTAAATATTTTAAATTTATTAAAAATGGTTTCTCAAATTAATATTATTTCTCTAGTCTTTCTAGCCTAGTCAAATATTGTCGTTTTTATACTCGTTTCCTTTTAGCAACTAGAAGGCCCATCTCCCTATTTAACTTACAGCTATGATCTGATTCTTCATCTTGTCGTGATGATGAACCACACAGTTTAGTTCGAAACATGTCACCAAATTCTTCTGATGTGATTTCTTCTTAAAATGTTTCTATTACTCAAAAGAAACATTATATTAAAAATTTTAAACAAATAGATCTAATAAAAAAATAAGATATATTATCTCGCTCCTTACATGATTAAAGAAGAAAATTGATAATTCTCCATTAAAAAAATAGAAAAATAAATAAAAATAAATAAATTTCAAAATATTTAAAACCTTATAATAAAAAAAATTAAATACAGTAAAATGTACATATACAATAAATCTATATATGGAGTGGCTTTAATTTCTTCTAGATGTTATAAACGCAAAAATTAGCAATACAAGAATTAAAAGGAACACATTTACAATGTAAGTTTACAAATAGATATTGACCTCTAGTTGCAAATCACATTAAATTAGGGCAGAGTTCAACTTATACATGAAAAGTCACTTTCCCTAGAATTTGGGAATTCAATTTCAAGCAAGATTGTGTTTATTTATTTATTTAAAAAGTATGTTTTTGAATGTATAAATGGATTCAATTGCATGAAAACCAATATTGCACTAGAATTCTACATATGAAGCAACTTAAACTCACTCTTTTAAAAATATTTACCGAAGTTAGATTAAAATTAAATGGAAACAATGCCTCAAAGAGTCATTTTCCTTTATTAATGAGAAAACACATTAAATTTAATTTAGTATTGAAAATGGGTAAAATATAACTTAGAATCGAAAATTTTATGATTTTCAATTAAAAAAATTTAAAAATTAAAGTGTAATTCTATTGAATGCATTAAGATCTAGGTCATAAAGAGGAGGTCTATGTGATAAAGCGGAGAAGTCGTCACATAAATGATTAAGTTGTACATTTTTTTGATTATGCCGATAGACTTGTTTATTTGAGAATAGGGTTCCCATCATTATTAATAACTATTAGGTGAATTGTAGAGATTTAACCTCCATGGAATATGCTAGAAAAGTCATAGAAATATCCACAAATCAAAGGGTTAAGATCCATGGTATTGGGCCCATAGAAATTGTAAGATCTAACTTACTTGAGTTAGAATTTCCATGGTAAAGTAGGGAAATGAATCTCGAATATTGTCACATATTTTTAAAATTTATATAATTTAACTCATATATTAATTATTTTCATAATTAATATAAAAATTTAAAATAAATTTATAATTTAGTTAACTTTTATGATTAATTTTTATATGCTAAATGTGAGATGTATAATGGGGTGAGTGTTTTGATGCTTATCACGGATTGATTTGTATACTTGTAATTTAATCTATATGGTTGCACTAGCTATATCAAAACTGGTAAAAGTTCTTATTAATGGGTGTGTGTAGTCGTGTTGAGTTGTTTCTTGTTATAGAGTACTCATGTGAAATACAACATCAGCGAATGGGTAAAGACAATTTAACCTTTGAGATTTTTAGTAGACCATCACTCTATGTATAAATACAAGATTATTCTCAAAATGAGTAATCTTTTAAATAATATACTGCTCTAGAATAAATTATAGTTGTTTGGAAAATACAAGGATTCAAGCTTGGAGAATAGTTTCTACTGAAGGAATATATTGTTTTAACAATGAATTTTCCTTCTGGTCCACTAGGATAAACATTTAGTTGTTCAATAAAAACTTAAAAAAATTAATAAAATATATCTAAAATTACAAAAAAAAAGGGGGCCAAAACAAGAAGCAAAAAACAATCAAAATTGTTTCTACACTTCAAACCATACAAAGTAAACTGTGCATACTATTTTGAGAAGAAAAGTAAGTTTGACTTCATCTTAACTTTGAGTTACCAATTACATTTGAAATGGGTGAATATATAATTTCATATAAAAAAGGTTGTGGTTTTCAAATTAAAAAATACATATCAAACTTAAGTGTAAATCTAATACTATTAAAACCTAAATGAATACATTTTATAAATAGATCTATGTTAATATGTATACCAACCCCATTAACAAAGCAAAAGAACTCAGTAGGTGGTAACAAAATAGTTGTGCCAGGTAACAAAATATTCCTTCTACATTATGTCCTGCCTAAAAACAAGCATTATTCAATTTGAATTTTGAATGGGCGCACATTTGGTAAGTGGTGGAAGTTCCATGATAATAGTCTCAAACATAGATGAAGTGATCTTACCAAAGTAAGAAACAACTAGATGATTTAGGCTCCTTAATGAAATACATGAAAACTCAATTTTATCACCATAAGCAACAACTAGGTGATTCAGAGTTGTGAACAAAGTTTTCCTTAATGCACATGACAACTGAATTCAAATATGAGAGCTAGAAATAATAATATCAAATTCCTTCTTATTATTATGATGTCTACATGTGATTGTGGTCATGAAAGAACAACACAATCAAAATTGGTTTTAAGGTACAATAAAATCATTCTTGGGCTAAATTTTAAGAAGTAATCATATAGAAGTGTAGTTTAGCTTAAAGTAAACTCTTAGCATTCATATGTGCGCCTTGTGTCTATTGCCTAACAATGTAATCTAAGGTATTTCCATATATTTGTGGCTAGAGATGCAAAAAAAAAATGGAAATGAGAATTTCTTGATGTTATTTAAATGGCAATTATATTTTCTTAAGCCAACTAAATTGCATTGTTTCCTATTACATTATATGAAATGAGTTATAGATGTTATGTAAGAAGTTATAATGGGATAACCTACTAGAAATGCAATAAGTTGTAGTTGTCAATTACATTGAAAGTATTGTGGAGATTCCCTATAGATTAGAGTAGTTGAGAAGTATAGCTTTTACATAATTTCCACATAGGGAGAAATAAAATGTAGACTGGGCTCCCAAAAGAGAGAATCAATGCCCTAGATGGGAGAATTTTCAATCCATTTTTTATTATTAAAAAGAGTTTGGTAAAATGGTATAAATTCTTATGATCCCGTATGACAGTATTTTGCAGAGATTTCTTTTTATATGGATGTGATGTGAAATGCATTAAACCAGGGGTAGAGACAATGTAACCCTTCAGAGGTTTAGTTGACCATTATTATTCTCATGATAACAATGAATCTACTTTATAATCGACATGGGTAGCATGAAAATATAATTTTTTGTATGTGTTAAGGACATGATATGCAGTACCAGTGAAAAGGACAAATATCATAATTAGCATAATGCTCTAGAAAAAATTATTGTTGTTTGGAAAATACAAAGATGAAAGTTTGGAGACTAGTTTCTTCTAAAGAATGGATTCTTTTAACTATGAATTTTCATTCTCAACATATAAGATAATTTTTAACAAACTTTAATTCATTAAATATTGTATCAAAAAACCAAATAAGCCTCGACAAAATATATCTAAAATTAGAAGAAAAAAGTAAAAATTTCTTTAAAACCACGTGAAATATTTTAACAAAAAAATATATATTATATTTTTTTCAGATCACACGACAAAATAAGATATATTATCTCACTCCAGTAAGATATATTATCTCACTCCTTATATGATTAAAGAAGAAAACTGGTAATTCTCCATAAAATTTGTTTTCAAAATATGTAAACCTTATAGTCAAAAAAGTTAAATACATTAAGATCTAAATATATAATTTGATGTTACAAATGCATAAATTAGCAATACAGGAATATATAATTTGATGTTTACATTGTAAATTTACATATTAAGTTTGACTTCATCTTTACTTCCAGTTTCAAATTACAATAAATTAGGGCAAAGTTTAACTTATTGATGAAATGACATTTTACATGGAATTTGGGGATTCAATTTCGAGCAAGATTCATTTCCCCTAAAACCTCCAATTTTACATATTAAACAACTTAAGCTGAAACTTTTAAAAATATTCATTGAGTTTAGTTAAAATTAACTAGAAATAAGACTTGAAAGAAATGAAAATAAAAAATAAAACAATACTAAAATTGTTGCGAATTCAAATGCCACTATTGATAAGATAGTTTTCTTCTTGATTGATAAAGAAAGGTTGTGTGAATCTTGTTTAAAATTCCACAATGACTAGTTATTTGTTTAGTCATACAATATAATCATGGTTAAACATGTTTGAATTTCTATAAATTATATTATAGAATAAATATTTGTCAAATAGTTTAATATTTGTAAATAAGTAGTTAGGTAGAAAATGACTTTGGTTCAACTGTTTAATTTGAATCAATAGGAGAAATAAGTGATAGGATTTAAGTAGTTTTTGACTTCCAATAAAAGAAATAATTATGGGCTTGCTAGTCTAAATGCACCCCTTTATAAAAATAAAAAATGTTAGTTTAGAAAAGAAATAAGGTTAAAAGGGTAGGTAGAAATAGTTTGGTTTCCAAAATATTTATGTTTCCCTTTATCCTAAGTCTCAGTGACATTGTAAAATGAAAAGACACAAAGGGATAATGTATATTCATGAATTTTTTAATCCAAAAGTATTATCCTAAGTTTCAAGAAAATAACAAAAGGCACATCTAGTCAAAGTATTTTTGCCGTATATGGTTAAAAGGCTACAATTTTTACAATGGTGGGATACTCTAGCATTTCAGATCGGTCCCCCTTCTCCATCCTAGCTTTACCACCGGCGGGGTGGGTCTGAAAAGGTGGTATTCTCCATCAAATGCCATCACCACGTGGCCTCCTCTCTGTGTTTTGAACTCCCCCCAACCTATACCAGCTACCGCTCCATACCCCCTCCAAAACCCATTTCCCCCTCATCCATTTACCATTGTCCCTACCCAACACTTGCACCACTCCCATCCCACCATGTCACTGTAACTGTTGCCCAATTAAATTCCTTCCCAGTAAACTTACTGTTAATCACTTAATTTTTCCTCCTGGGTAACCATTTGACTTCAATGGTCCGACGCCGACCTCCAACGGAATCTGTCACTTGTGTTGAAATGGTGAACGTGGTTGGTATCCATGTGAGGTTGCACGAAGGTGTTGCCGGGTGGAAATTTGGCTAAGTATGAAACTTGGGGTTTCTCGAGTATACTTGTAAGATTGTAAAAATTGTATAATATATTGAAATAGGGCAAACTCATTGTTCAGGGAGTTTCCCCTCCCTTTATACTGTTGTAATTGTGTTCTTTATGTATAATTGCTATGGATAATGAATGTGTATGAGTGTTCATTAGTATAAAGGAATAATAATAATACTTGGTGAAGAAAAATAAACCAAGTATCAAATGTTAAGGCGTAGTCCATGAACATAAATATTGGTGAAAGAAAGTGTTCGATGGTGCCGCACCTCGCTATAAGTGGTTGAAAGACTACTGCAGGTGTAGGGCCATGACAGTTGGTATCAGAGCAGGTTCATAGTGAGTGAAGCTCGTGTATGATGAAGAACTCATACACAACTTGATAGTTGGTATTAGAGCTAGTCTGAAAACGTGGTGAGAAGTTTTGCAGGAAGCTGGTGCTGGTGATACACACCTTGATAGTTGGTGTTTGAACAGGGTTTCTCATGGCGAAGTGACAATGAAACAGGTACTTACAGGTGAAGGAAGCTAATCTCATCAACATGTGGAATCAAGAGCTGGTTCAGTTTTCAAGGGAACTGGGTGAAGGCTAAAAGGCAGAGATGGTGGATGAACATATGGAAGGTGAATCTAGCCATAATGCAAGTGAAGTCTTCCGATACAAGGTGTTCGAACAAATGGGTAGATGGAGTTCTAACTGGATTTCGATGAAGGCTGAGAATATGAAGATTCGGGAAGGTTGCTCGGGACTAAGGAAGGAAGTTGAAGAAATCAAGAGCCAACGCGGAAGTACGATAGATGGTGAACTCGAGCAATTTGATGAGGAGATCCAACAAAGTGGTCTTGGTCTTCAAGAGCTCTTGGATGAAAGATTCTAGTTAAGGAAGAAAAGTGCCATGGTGGAAGCCGAAATCAAGCAAATTGAGAAGGAGATAAAGAAGAAACTTCTTGGTAAGAAGGTTGTTGTAATTGAGAAATAAGGGCTCAACTACATTGACAAGTTTGGAACTCACTATCGTGATGATCCAAAGGATGTTCAAAAGTTTAGTTCTATTAAGGTAGTCAATGGAAACTTGGTTGGTGCACTTGAGCAAAATGCGATGAAGGAAAAGCTTGAAGGGAATGAAGTTGAACCAAGATAGAGTTTCTTAGAAGAGCCAAGCAAGGAAGTGAAGTACCTTAGGAGAAATGTAAAATTGGAGCACAAGCTAATTGACAATTCTGAGGCCGAATTCTTGAAGAAGGTTGTTGATGTGAGACACAAGGTAAAGCCGACAGAAGGAGGTGATGCCTTGAAGCTGACTTTTGCGTAGGTGACCATCAAAGGTAAGAGATTTGCAGCTTTGGTGGTTGCGGGGGCTACTCATAGCTTCTTAACCAGGAAGGCAACAAAGTCTTTTGGAAAGAAAGCTAAGATGAAGAGAGAGTTGAGTGCTTTCAAAGCAGTCAACTCTACCATGAAAGTTGTTACTGATGTGATGCAAAACACTGAAGTGAAAGTGGGATCGTGGTTTGGAAAGTTGGACTTGAGGATCGTGGACATGGATGATCATTCTATGGTGCTGGGGTAGGATTTCATGAGTCTTGCACAAGCCACACTAATGGTGGACCAGGACATTCTCTTGATCACAGCTGAGGTTAGAATCATGATGGTTCCGATGAATAGAAGGAGTTGCTTGGGGTATAGACCGAGGATGAATTCTATGACTTTGTATCCCAAAGATCCAAATGTGAAGCCTGAGGATGTGGAGCAGAGAGGACTTGGCAGTATGACTCAAACAACGAAGAAAAGGAAGTTGATTAACTTCGTCGCAAGAGCGAGGAAGAATGAAGTAAGTGAGAGATCAGCCTCACGAATCTTGAAGCACTTGACAAAGACATCTTCTATTGATGATCTTCACAATGGAGTTGCAAAATAAGGGAGTCCGAGTACTACTTCAGAAGCAGTGGTTCGAAAGGATTATGAAGGTAGAAATCCGACTGGTATAGTGGATTTTTGCAGATATGCTATGGGCATATATGATTTTCAGTTGACGAAAGCCAAGCTTGAGGAGCTTGGGTGTACATGTGACGAGGTTGAGGATATGCAAAAATACTTGAGGACACCACATCAATCTGATACATGGGTGGATGAGAGTCAGGGAGGAAACTTCCTGGCCCTCGTTTTTTTATAGAAAACCTTGGAGATGGGTTGGTGCAAGGACCTTGATTGGAAGGGCTGCACCACCTTAGCAAGGGGCCTTGGGAGGAGGCTTCTTTATGACAGATTGCAGACATGGATGCAGATGACCAGATGTTGGGATGGAGTCTACTTGTGTTGGACATCATAGACAACTAGAGTAATGTACATTAGGTTGGAGACACAGAGCATGACAGTTTATGCAGGGATATTATGTAGGAGCATGTGTAGAGGTGTCATTCATGGATATCCTATGGGGAATGCCGAAGCAAAGGATGTTGTGCAGATGTTATTATGACATGGAGATGTATGAGCCAGTGGAGAGGTTGTACACTCGTGCAACAAGGCTATGGGCTGAACATGTTGCAGATGGGATGGAGATTCCACAGACCTGAGCATGGGAAATTGGACAGATTCTTGATGAGTCTGAGATGTAGCAGAAGTCAGAGGAAGATTGATGGTGGCATAAAGATGTGCATTCTTATGGTTTGGTCGTATGGTTGGATTAGCTACCCAACTAGTTCGAGTAATGATGGGTACCTGTCTACAGATGTGCGTTAGTATCAGGTGGATTTTCTTGATAGGCACCCTACGAAGGGACAACACATGGTGGAATTGGTTGTTCTACATATGTTGTAGGGATGTTTGTAGTATGTGGACTAGTTGATATCATGGATAAGACTGTTTGGATATGAAAATCTTCATAGCAGGATGGTTACCGAGATGGCATATTGTCGAGGACGATAATGAATTTAGGTGGAGGAGGATGTAAGGACCTGTGGTCAGGCGATGCGAAATGACGAGCTACGGCTAAGGCGTGCGAGTGAGAATGTATGAAATGTGCGTGGGAGTCTTGGCTAAAGGCGAGTTTACACTGTGGGGACAAGTTGACATCAGCCGTGGGCCGACCTCATAGACTTAAGAATTCGGGCGAAGGATCGGTTGGTGGTCCCGTCTGATGGGCGAGCTGACCAAACGAAGTTAAATGAATTGGCAAGTATGAGGGCATTGACTGAACGAGTTGGACGAGTCGGCTGGGTGGCACGACTCACCTAACCACCCATATATATGAGGGGCATAAGTTGGAGCGAAATACATCATTCGGACATCGAACATCATCGAAGGAGAAGTGTGAAGGGTGGAGAAGAGCCACAACAAGGTGCAGGTGATGCACCCGCTCATCAGGCAGCTCTACATGAAGGTTGGCACGAAGTCTTGGTGACAGCGGTAGCGTGGGTCATGGGTCGCATGAACGCACCCACCCAGCATACAGAGGTAAACGCGAGTGTATGTAGGCAACCACCTGCTAGTTGATATCTCTCGTGGGGGGTGCATGTAGGCACCCACCAGTCAGTCTTAAGTGTGGGTGGAAGGTGCATGAAGGTTCCCGCCCACTGGGTAACACGAGTTCGATTGAGGAGTTTTCGGTGGCGGTCCGTGTGAGGGCGTGCCTGCCTGACTCAGACAAGGAGACTTGTGTTGAAATGGTGAACGCGGTTGGTATCTGTGTGACGCTGCACGAAGATGTTGCCGGGTGGAAATTTGGCTAAGTATGAAACCTGGGGTTTCCCGAGTATACCTGTAAAATTGTAAAAGTTGTATAATATATTGAAATTGGGCAGACTCATTGTTCAGGGAGTTGCCCCTCCCTTTATATTGTTGCAATTGTGTTATTTATGTATAATTGTTATGGATAATGAATGTGTATGGGTGTTCATTAGTATAAAGGAATAATAATAATATCCGGTAAACAAAAATAAACTAAGTATCGAATGTTAAGGTGTAGACCGTGAACATAAGTATTGGTGAAAAGAAAGCGTTCGGCGGTGTCGTACCTCGCTATAAGCGGTTGAAAGACTACTGCAGGTGTAGGAGTGTGACGGGCTATGTCACACCCCCAATTGTTTTTTCCTTTAATTGGCCGGGTGCGGCACTGCCTAAGTAACCAACATTTTCCATAGTTATGCTACTTTACAAACTACGCCTTCATTCATGTATAAAAACCCTCAACTATATTATAATGTGCGGAAACCATTATAACAACATGATAAACGATAACAAGAACATCAAGAATATGCAAGATAATACTTTTTTTTATTATATAAGAGATTTCATTACAATGGCTGGGAGCGTCACTCCATCGGCGTTATAACGCACGGCGGGCGCCCGCCCGTGCAAGAGCGCACAGCGGTTGCACCTCAACCTTCACCAAAATCTACATTAAAGTCACTGTCGGAATGGGCGGGCGCGCCCGTGCACACCCGCACGAACCACAACCTTGTATCGGGCGCCCTCCACAACCGTGTGCATTCACCCGTGGGCGGGCGGTTCACCCACGCCCTCGTCCGTGTGCCTTCACCTGGCGAGTGGGCGGTTACCCACGCCCTCACCCCGTGTACCTCTGCTCGGTGTGCGAGTCACCCACAGTTCACCCACGATGTTGTCTCGTGTCGCCTCACCCGACCGGCAGGTGCATCTACCAAACCGAGCTGTGGTAGTGCGTTCACCCCTTCGCACTTCACCTTATGCAATAGACCATAAGCGATGAAGAGATATGCGATGAGTTTCTGTTTCGAACGAGCGCTCCACCAATATGTTTATATGCTCCTATGTGTGTGTCGACCTCCCCACGGCCGACCCACCAATACCACCATTCAACCACATGCCAATGCCCTCAAGCCATGTACAAAGCCCCTATGTCAAGTCGGCTCGCCCACCACCCGTTCACGCCTTAGCTTGCCTATAAACGGTGTTTTCATGCCTTAGTCATTTTCACACAAGTGAGGAGCGCACGTGCCCGGTTACATAACCGCAGGGGTTACATCCTCCCCCATTGGAAATCATTATCGCCCTCGACAATCCCAACTGCCTCAGTATCCTCTGTTCATATCTCGTAATCTTCCTCTTCCATCTCTAAAGTGAGTCCTCTGATTCCCAACTCTCTTCCTCCGGTGCTTCCTTCCATCTGACAAGGTACTCCCGTTTCTGGTGGCAACCAATCCCTGTAGTCCTGAAGCTCAAAATCTTCTCCAACTCCAAGCCTGGTTTGTCCACTATCCTGGCTGGTCCTCTCGGTGGTTTAGCTCTCTCTGGATGGTCTGAATCAAGTCTGCATCTCTTCAACTGACTAATGTGAGAAATTGGATGCTTCATGTGCATATGGTGTAGAAGCTCCAACTCGTAAGAAACCTCCCTACTTGCTTCTTCACCTGAAATGGTCCCTCATACTTCTGTGTCAGTTTGGCGGCTGTCCCCTTGGCTGGTTGAAACTGCTCCCTGGTAATCCTGAGAAACACCATATCTCCCACACTGAAGTGTAAATCCCGTCTCCCCCTATCAGTATACTTCTTCATCCTCCTTGCTATATCGTGCAAGCGCAACCATGCCAACTGCAAGGTGTCCTCCCAAGCCTTCATGAACCTCTTCGCATGAGGACTCCTCAAAAAACCTGTTGTCTCAACGGTGTGCGGTGCAACTGGCATCTGCCCATTCACCAACTCAAATGGACTGTGCCCTGTCGCAGAACTCTTTTGAATATTGTAGCTAAACTGAGCAATATCCAAGAGTTCAAGCCAATTCTTCTGATCAGCCGTCACATAATGTCTCAAGTAGTCTTCCAGCAATGCATTTATCATCTCGGTCTGCCCATCTGTCTGCGGATGGTAGCTCGAACTCCTCAACAACTCTATCCCAACTAACTTGAACAATGTGGTCCAAAATCTCCCTGTAAAATGCGGATCTCTATCTGACACAATGCTCAACGACATCCCCAAATACTTCACTATGTTCTTAAAGAACAACTCCGCAGTCTGCTCGGCTCCACAAGGTATCTTTGTCGGAATAAAGATAGCATACTTGGAAAAACGATCAACCATGACCATGATCCCATTATACCCCTGCACCTGTGGTAATTTAGTGATGAAGTCCATCAAGACACTCATCCATGGCCTCTCTGGAATCGGTAAAGGCTACAACAGTCCTCCTTGCCTCTGTGTATCCGATTTGTCTTCCTCACAAATGATGCACATATGTACATACTCCTCCACATCCTCCCGCATCTTCTCCCAAAAGAACCCCCTCTCTAAAAATGCCAAAGAACGACGCTACCCTGGGTGGCCAGCCCACGGAGAATCGTGGCACTCCTTCAAAAGGTGCCTCATGAGACCAGATGACTTTGGAACATACAGTCGGCTTCCAAAGAACAAGTAACCATCCCATAGAAAGAACTTTCGTGTCTTCCCTTCCTTTATCTGCTTCACTATATTCTGCACCAAAGTATCAGTTTCAACACTTTCCTTCAGTTTGTTTTGCATCTCTGCTGACATCTGAACCCGACTTCTACTCCTTGTTGTCCGATCTTCACCCTCCAATGCTACAAGTTGTCCCTTCCTACTAAGGGCATCTACTAGCGCATTGTGTCTACCTGGTCTATACTCAATAGACATGTTGAAATCTTCCAAGAAGTCTTGCCAATGAGCTTGCTTTGCAGAAAGCTTCGGTTGTGATGCAAAATAACTTGCTGCAACGTTGTTAGTCTTGACAACAAACGGCTTCCCAATCAGGTAATGACTCCACACATGAAGACAATGGATGATCGCAGTCATCTCCTTCTCATGAACCGGATACCTCCGCTCTCTATCCTGCAACTTCTGACTCTCATACGCCATCCGGATAGATCATCAAAATAGATAAAGGAATTTCACTCTCAACTCTTTGATTGTTTTTTATTAATAAAATGGAGGAGTACTTAGATGAAGAGAGGCCCCAGTCCACATCTAAATGCATGGATTCATGCAAATTAAATCATTTAACCATGTGTTCAACACATACAAGTTGTTGTTTTCAGAATCTTTTCTTTCCTTTATTTTTCATATGGTTATAGGGGTAGGTTCATCAACTTTTGTGCTTTATTGATTTTGTGCTTTTCAAAATCCTCTTTTTTTGTTTGGCGGGCTGATTACCTTTTGTGCTTTCTTGATTTTGTACTTTTTTATTTTATCCTTATTTTTTTGTCTTTGAGTGTTTTCTCCTTCTTCTCCTTTTCCTTATTCTCAATATTTATCATAACAACCCATTCGACTTGTTTTTTTTTTCCTTTTCCTTGCTTCTTTTTTTTACATAGTTTTTACAAGGTATTTTATAATTTTCAATTTTTTTAATAAATTATCTGGATTTATCAAACATACATTTTATTTATTGATTAAACATTTATATAGTTTATCCTTTATGTTTTTTTTCCAAAAAATGTGTATATTTAAATTTCGATCTATTAAATATCAACAAAATTAAAAATACTAAAATATATATTTTAAATATTTAAAAAATACAACTTAAAATAAAATCATTATTATTCAATTCATTTTATTACTACATTAATAATTTCGATTTTCTTGTTTTATAATCTTTCATTTCTAATTTCGTTTTACATATTATATTCATTCAATTTTACATAGAATACATTTATGAATTTCTTTAATAATAAAATATGAAATATATTTTCTAATTTATGTAAATATAAAGAATATGTAATTCAAATTTTCGTTATATCTTTATAAATAAAGGGGGAGCATGTTAAATAAATCCTCATTTTTTTTTTTTCTAATTTTAAATTATTAATGATCTATTGAAACAAAGTACAACTCCTATATAGTCTTCCCTCTTTTGTCAAAATTACAAGTGGAAAAAAGATTTAAGGGTTCCATAAATATGAACAATCTTTAATCTTACAGTATATTGGTCTAACTATAAATTCATGGTTTTATCCATGGGAGTCAATCCATAGAAATCTATGTGAAAAGTTGAGAGATGCTAGCTCAAAAATCTTATTATTTAAGGCCCTAATATGGTGAAAGTACAACAGTACATGGTAATTTTCTACACCTAAAATAATAAGAAAAGCAAAGTATCTACCAGCATAGAGCCATCCTTAAGCACAAATCTAACATGACCCCAAAGAGATAAAATTTCATGTGCAGACTTTTTTATAATGTAAAATACAATGTGTTTGTTTAGTGTTTAAATTGTATTTTTGAATTATATATATAT
>APFE031660295.1:0-31221 GCA_000404065.3 Pinus taeda
ATACAATCTTTGTCACAATGCGACGTTGGACCATGGCTGACCATCATGGACGATGGTTGAAAATGGACCATGGTTGACCATATTGAGCCAATCGTTGTCACAATGTGACATTGAACCATGTTTGACCATGATTGACCATGGTCAACGATGGTTGACAATGGTTGATTTTCATATTAATAATTTGAAATAGTTTCCTCCCCAATAAATTCATAGATGTTAGGCACTTCTTTTTCTTTATGAAGGTCCACACTATTTGTGAAGTCCAAAATCTCCACCAAAAGATGATGTTCCTTAAAAACTTGGCAACAAGTGTATTTATAGTCATTTTTATTTTAAATATTCCCCCATGTAAGGTTTTTGGTATCCATAACAAAATCATAACAAATGATTCAAATAAATATTTGACAAGTTCCGATGGGAAAACATAATAGATCATATTGTATTTATTACTCCCATATTAAATTAGTCATTTTGAATTTTACTTCTTTAGGGAGACCATTTGCAAAGTCAACTTCAACACACAACCCAATATATATTGTGTTATATATTTTAAGGGTTTTGTGGGAATAACAATCAAACTCCCTAATGTATTTAAAGTGGAGGCTAGATATTCAAGTGCCTAGAACAATAAATGTGAGTTGAAAAGCTTAAGCAACATTGTTGTTGAATTTAAAGTGTTTTTAGAAGGGTCCAATATTTCAATATATATATATGATTGATTGATTACTCAAATAAAGAAAATGAATGTGTATATAAATACACTTCAAGAGTAATAATTCATGTCCTTTGCAAAAGCATGCAATATCATTCTGATATTAACATTTGAAATAATATATTATACATAATAATATATAATATTATGATTATTTAATTATAACTTATATATATATATATATATATATTATATATATATATATGTGGGAAACTTGTGTACATACCACAAGGGGACATTGTTCTATATAAGAGTTTGTTATGTCCCTTGGATCCACTTTGATGAACCACATTGTATTACCTATATATTTAAAACATGATCACGATTGTGTTTTTTGTAAATATATTACATGGGGGATGTCACGATATGGATTGTGGCCATATACCAATCGCTCCAAAGTTGATTGGGCATATGCACCATTCTTAACTAAGAATTTGTCTTAAGTCCTTATGCACTAGGAACTTTACTTAATCTTTCTGGGTTTGCAGTCTTTACCATTTCTCATATATATAATGCTTGTTAACAATTAAAAAATCTTAGTCTTGTTGGGGGCGAGAAGTATTTTATAAGTAAAACAAAAGACGCTAATGTTACACAATATTTTTTCATACCTCTTGTTCACTTTTTGTTCCATATCCCAAAGTGCCAAAACATTGACTACTGTGTAGCATATCAATCATGATATACAAAAAAAACCTCCCTGAAGAATCAAAGGAAAACTGCCCTAAATCTAAAACCCTAAATTTTAGCATCAACGTGTTTTTCTCCACTTCCTGCCCGTGCTCATGACAGGTTGCATCGTTATACACTAGCGTTGCCAATGCGGGTTTTCATAGGAAAACCCTCGATGAACCTCTTCTAGTAGGTTTTCCTAAACTAGAGGAGAAACTTCGTACACTAGAACCTTCAGGAACATCAAGATGGATATTGGTTGTTGTTGATATGGTCGAGCTCTCCCATTTGGACCTCATCATCTTATAATCATGGGCTTTCCCCTTGAGATTTGGACCTTCCTCCCTCTTTTTTAGATCCCTAACTCCCTCTCCCTTCCTATAAATTCACCCCCTTCCATCCCCAAATGGTTGGTCATTGATTATTGCATCCCTATGTTGATATTATGCTTACATGATACCCATTCTAGCTTGGAGAAGGAGTGCTTGAAAAGTCCTTGATTGGACTTGGACATCCACCAAAAGGAGGTCTCCAACATCAAGGAATAGGTTGTATGCTTCCCTTTTAACTTATTAATATATACATATGATGTTCACTTTCCCTAATTTTGTAAATGTTTATTCTATTAGGTTAATACTTCTTGATCGATTAAGTAGTTTAAGTTTGATATATGCCATATATGCTCTTGTTTATTGCATATTTATTTGATCTTCCTTGCAAGTACTTGGACGTGAAGAAAAAGTAAGAATTGAGGCCTAGAGTGAAATATTCAAAGCCATGTCCAAGGATCGAGAGATTAGCATCAAAGTGATGTAGGTTTCTCCTTCTCTCTGCATTTTTCGAGCATAAGCTAGGAAAGTGTATGTTAGTTTGTTGAGTTTGTTGCTAGACCCACTCATTAGGCTGGGGGGATCACCTCTGTCTTAAAAGGGGATTTTACTTCATAACAAAATGGTGACCCTGCTGGGGAAGTTATAGCCTTTTTTTCCTCCTTTCTCAACTGATCTCTTGATTAGTTTGACCATCCATCATGTTTTCAATTAGTTTGGGTTTGTATAGGTCTACACAATCACTGGTTGCTATCTAAGAGTGCTCATTCTGGAAGTGTTGGTGAGATTATTTTTATTTTTTTTCCTTACTCCTTATTGAGTGTGATTTTTTCTCTGATAGTCATGCTTCCAATGCATTTTTTTATAAAACAGTCATGTTGATCCCCTGTTTAGTGCTAGTTTGGCCATAACACCCATACTGATCCTTGAGATTGGAAAAAAAACCTAGGGTTTCTTTTTCAAAATCCAATGTGTCTAAGCCCCTCAAGTCTTGTTTTGTCCTGCATTACTAGATTTTTTTATGTTTTAATTAATTACCTCATTTTATTAGCAATTTCTTACTTGTTTGAACTGTCAAGTGTTTCAGTGCAACTGGATTGATTTTAGGGTTTATAGGTCATTTGATTGTCACTTGCCGCTTGTGAGTGTCTTTGAGTCACTGGTTTGTTGAATGATTAGGTCTATTCATCTAGTAAAATCACTTGAAACATTGATTTACAATGGCTTCAGTTTGTCTTGTGCAAAGTTGTTTTTCATTTGTACTAGGTCATATTGCATTTGAAATTCGTATTTGTCATTTATGAGGAATAAATTACATTGTTTGGTTTACAAGTTATTCTACTTTCTTTAGTTTCGAATGAACTGGAGGGAAATCCTCTAGTTCTGGAGGTGCATAAGAGCAGTTCTCTTGTTCCCATAGCGCAAGAGGGCAGCTCTCACATTCCTACGACACCCCCTCCGAGTAGTTTAGTCACTTCTTTTGATTGGAGTCGATTGGCAGGATATTGTCTTCCATCTTATGTGCCTTTCCAGATTACAGTACAGGCTTACAATATGGTTTTACCTAGAAAATTCATAAACGAGGGCATATGTCTTAGTATTCTATCATCAACTTCTTGTGAAGCTTTAGGTTCTCCGCAGCTTGTCCCCGTCACCCAGAATCTGTTAGCTTTTAATAGAGGAAACAGTTAACCATTAGGGATCCTTTCTAAGTTTCTTATTACTTTGGGAGGAAATACTATATATATAGACGTCATGGTTCTACAAGGCGTATTGGATTTTATTCTACTCCTTCGTCATGACTATGTTTATGTCATGGGAGATCTTGTCTCTTCCCTCTTTCGAGTGATGTGTTTCCCGCATGAAGGAAGCATTATGATCATTGACCATCTTACATTCATTGATCCTGAATCATCTCCCAATCAACCATCATCCCTAAATGGTTCTTATGTGCAAGCGTTATAATCTCGCCCATCACAGGTTAATTGCATGGCCACTTGTTACATGCCCTCATCTACTGATGATCTAGTAGGTGATGTAGTACGCCATGTACTGGGGGTATTGGAGCCTGATTTTTCCATTGGATCCCTGGACATGTATCCCTTCCAGAGTGTTGTTCTCCCATTTGATGAGAAATTCTTGGAGTCCATGGCCTCTTTTGGTCTATGATCAAGATATTTGGAGAAGATTTCCTTGTCTTGTGTTAATCTCTTTAAAAAATGAAACCAGGTCCATGAGGATAGTTCTTTTACTATGTCAACCTCATTAAAAAATGAAATAGGTTATGAGCATGGTTCCTTTCCTTGTGTCAAGCTCGGTAAAAAATGAAACAAGTTTTCATAAGCATGGTTCTTTTCATGTGTCAAGCTCGTTAAAATCTTAAACAAATCCCCTTTTAATACGAGTCTTTGATTAGATCTCATAAAATCCCAGTCGAGTCTTTCACTTGATCTCGTAAGTAAACCTTCATTCCATCCACCTGTTAGTAACCAGTAGTCTACTTAGGTGAATGAAATGAAGCTTGGGGGGCATGTACCTCAAATTGATTCATTATGTTGGGGTAATGCAAACTTATCTCAAGGATAGTTTATCTTTGTTTCAAGCTTGTGTAAAAATGAAACCAAACCCAACCATAGTTTGTTTCCGTTTCAATCTTATGTAAAAATGAAACCAAATCCAAGCATAGTTTTTTCTCATGTTTCAAGCTTGTGAAAAATGAAACCATATTCAAGTATCCTCAAGCATAGTTTCCCATGTTTCCATATTGTGTAAAAATGAAACCATTCCCACTTTAGCTTTTGTGATTTCCATCTTTAACAACCTGTTTTGTTGGATGAGCCTTGGTTTTTTCCTTCCCATCATCACCATCTTTTTGGTCAATCATATGCTTTCACTTGGTTGTTTTACCCTTTCCTGAGGAACATCTACAATGAGTGGTCTTATTAGACAGCGTCTTGATGCTTACATGTTTTGAGTAGTTCCATCATCCTCGGAACCAGTTGTTATCTTTTTATACCACTCGTTCCTCCAAGAGGAGTCCTCTTTCAGCTATTTTCTGACTCTTGAAATATGAAAATATTGTCGATCACTTGTCTTTTCAAACTCGTAAAAGTAAATGAAAAGATGTCTACTCAACATAAGTTTAACCCTTTTCCGGACTTATATAGACTATTGTATGAAAAAGGAATACCTTAGTCGAACATGGATAAAAGGTTCTCTTGGATATTGTTTTCTACCTTTTCGGGTTCAAGAGACGATTTACAAAAAGGGACCTTTGGATTTTTCTTTTTCGCTTATTTTTCAAACTCTCTAAACATGAAAAATATGTCAAGTTTTACCTTTGTCAAACTCGTAAAACATAAACAACATAAGAGTTGTCACCATGATGAAACTGAGTTTCTCCTTCCTAGGGTTTTTAAAAACCTACTAGGATGGATTCATCCGAAGGGTGAAATTAGATGGAAAGCATATGCTATCTCCTTCAAGATTGAGATAAAAAATATATGGGGTACTCGCTAGAAATGGTGGGGGGGGAACTGAAAGTGATCATCTGTTGTATTCTGTAAAGGCATCATGTCGCTCTTGAACATGACACTCATATGTTTCTTGTGTCAGGTTTGGGACATCCTCACTTGGTCACTTGCCTTCCTGGGTTTGGGAAATCCATTTTTCCTCTCATCTGATTATATAATTTCATCATCATGACCTTTGATCCTATGTTGAGTAAAATTTCGTCAAACTCTAGAGTCGTTTCGCTGATATGTTCAAGAGAAGTCCTATCTACAGTTCTTTACCGCTTATACATTGTATGGCTTTTGAATCACACTTATATACTCTACTACATCCTTTTGTTTCATGTCAATGATGTGGGATTCATTATGGCCCTCCTTCGAGAGATCACTTCATGTTGACTTCATATCGTTGTCGGGGAAGATGATCTAGAAACTCCCTTCCATTACCTTAGAGCTTGCATGCCTCAATGGCAAGTTCTTTACATTCGGTGACAAGTTTACACCATTGACCTTTGATCGAATGATTCCATGGGTGTTCGACTTTAGCTTCACTATTCATAGTTGTGGTTGTGTTTAATGTACCTTGAGATCCATTATCATTATTGGTGGTTTCTCTTGCATCTGTTAACGGTTTACATAATTAACCAATAATCAGGTTGTTTTCTATCATGTTCTACTTCGACACATCTATTCGCATGTTAGAATCCATACATAAATTGGGTCAAGATGGAGTGCAAGACCCTGGATTTTGTCTGATAAAGTATAGGTTGCATGGAGTTATGAGTTATTCATGATTGTATACATGTTTCCTCTGGATGGATGGTTGCAACCATACATGGGGTCCATATTCATGATCCTTTCTATTCAGATGGCTGCGACCATAGCGAGGATCTTTGCACATGATCCCTCCTTTTCAGAGGGCTGCATCCATACTGTGGATTCATGTATTGTTAGAATCCTATTCATGTATCATTAGGCATGATCATCATAGATGTCAGATATGTATATGTATGTGTATATGCTTGATTTGCAGGTCTTCTGACAGTGTTGTTCTCGTCCTTGCACTGACTTGTAAAGCATCTCAGCTACCACTCCATGTTCTGACTTCATGATTTAGGGGGAATCATATACACAATATTTTTTCATACTTCCTATTCACTCCCTGTTCCATATCCTGAAGTGCCAAAACATTGACAATTGTAGAGCATATCCATCATGATATACAGATCAAAACCTCCCTGAATAATCAAAGGAAAACTGCCCTAAATCCATTTTGAAGAAGGTCATCTAAAACCCTAAATTTTAGAATCATTGCGTTTTTCTCCACTAACTGTTCATGCTGATGGCAGGTTGCACAATTATACACTAGCACTGTCAATGTGGGTTTTCATAGCAAAACCCACGTTGAAGATCTTTTGGTAGGTTTTTCAAACTAGAGGAGAAGCTTCATACACTAGACCCTTCAGGAACAACAAACTGGATATTGGGTGTTGTTGATATGGTCAAGCTCTCCCATTTGGACCTCTTGATCTTATCATCATGGGCTTTCCCATCGAGATGTGGACCTTCCTCCCTCTTTTATAGATCCCTAAATCCCTCTCCCTTCCTATAAATTTACTCCCTTCCATCCCCAAATGGGTGGTCATTGATTGTTGCATTCTTAGGATGAGATTATGCTTACATGCTACCCATTCTAGCTTGGAGGAGGAGTGCTTGAATAGTCATTGGTTGAACTTGGAAATCCACCAAAAGCGGGGCTTGAGCATTGAACTAGTCATAAGCTGAATAGCTAGCTATAAAGAATGATAAGTAACCAGCCAACGAAGCAGCTTCTATACCTCGTACAACTCTCCTAGCTAGTACAGGTAGGTCATATAGCTCAGACAAGTATGGGTGAGGGTCTCACAGCACAAAATCATAGCGATCATGAGGAGTGGATCAAATGCCATGAGGAGTACAAGACCTTAATCTAAAAATAGAAGAACAACTTACTAAACCCTTCACGAATGGTCCCTTGCAAATACCATGCTTTAGTGGCAACCATGCACCTATGTAAAAACCAGTTGATCTAGCACCAGTCTGATATGATCCAGTCAATTCAAGAAGAACCAATAGATTAAGCGGTTGATTCAGTAGATTATTTAGTTGACTAAGAATCAATAATCACCACCTATATCAGTTTACACAATTGACTAAGCAACTAAAGAGCCAGTTGGATAACCACTAGCAGTAGCATAAGTATGAGTAGCTCTATACCTAGATTCATATCCTGCACCAACAACAGTGGTTTAAATATACCCACCAGCATAAGCATATACATTAGTCGAATCAATTATTTACCTTGTTGAACCAGTTGGCCCAACAATGGTTTAAGAAGGTGAACCAGCAACGACATAGGTAGCGTAGGCATAAGAAGCTAGGGCTAAGGCAATAGAACCAGTTTTTTTTCCAGTAGCAAAGTTGATTTAAGTCGATCTAGACGCAGGAGTAGCAATGAGTATAGGCAACTCCTATCCCTAAGATCCAGACCTATTTTACGTCTTTTCTTAACAAGCAAAAGCAACATCATCAAAGGAAGAAGAAGATCCAGTAGCATATCTCATTAGAAACCCAAAATCGTGGGTGGTTTTATATATATATTATATTATATATATATATATATAAGCAGTGTAAGATTTAGTGGTGTGGATGAGAAACATGTGACTTGCTCTCCTCTTATGAGTAATAAATGACACGGTGGTTAGTAGCATGAGAGTGAACCAACGGTGTAATGGGTGAATCTTGGTGATTGGGTAAGCAAGAGGATCCATTCTGACTCTACTAAAATTTTGATTGTAGTGGAATTTAGACCCATTTGTACTACTGAGTTGGCAAAGATTGCTGACTACGCTGATGAATTTGAAAGGTGTGGGGTAAAAATTCTTGGGCTCTCATGTGATGATGTCGCAACACATTAAGCTTGGGTGAAAGGCATTGAAGCCTTAGTGGTTAGTCAATTCTAACTCATGTATCTTTCTCTTCTATTGTAGTAATGATTATTTGGAATTGAAAATGATATATCTGATAATGATGATCTGGATTGAAAATGATGTATCTATATGGTGGTCATTTGTGATTTTGACAGAATGGGAACAAATTAAGGTATCCCATAGTGGGGGATCTAGAGAGGGAGATTCTCCTGTAGCTGAACATGTTGGATCTTAATGAGAAAGATGCCAAGGGGACTCCATTTCCCTCCAGAGCCCTTCATATTATTGGTCCAGATAAAAGGGTGTGTGAAAATTAACCTATTATCTATCTATTTCATATTCATATTCATGTTTTGAGCATTAATGTTTCAATGGTGGTGACATGTTTTGAAGTAGTTGAAGTTGAGTTTCCTGTACCTGGGCACAAGAGGAAGAAATTTTGATGAAGTGCTACGTGTATTGGATTCTCTTCAACTGGAAGCTAAGCATCCTATTACCACCCCTGCAAATTGGAAAGTGGGTGAACGTGTGATGATATCAGCCTCTGCAAAAATGAGGTGGCAAAACAGAAGTTCCCACAGGGATATGAGATGATTAGCCTCACATCTAACAAATATTATGTTCAGCTTGTACATGTTTGAAGTCGCAGTTTCCTTCGTTTTTTCTTTCACTAGTTTAGTGCTCTTACCAGATGTAATATCTCAACTTTTAGTAATATAAGCAGAGTGTAAATAGTTAATTTGATTATTTTTTTCCCATGGGTGTGAAACTTGTGAATCCGTGTTAATATTGTACGTAAATTGAAGTTGAATGTCTATGTTGCAAAAGACACTATGGGTTTTAATATTTCTCACAATCAATGTCTTATAGTAATATTATATATGTTGTAATAGGAGATATATTATTATTATAATTCTGTATCTAATTCAATTATCGTTATAGCTCTCGCTTTGTAGATTTTATAATAGTCTAGTGGGCTTCTCACACTGAGAAAGGTATACACTTATTCTACAAAGTCCAGGCCCGTAACTACACTGTCTTCGCTGAACTTGTTGCAGTTAGCTATGTGTTCTTAGCAAAGGCGAAGAAAAGAGCTTGGTAAATCGTCTCATGGCTATATCTACATAAAAGGGTTCATCAAGAAAAATACCTGACCCATGTCTGCAAAAATGTTGTTCCGTCACCTCTATAGTAGTGGCCACCTCAAATTATCATGTTTTTCCAGGCATAACACCTGTGCACATAATTTATTCGCTGCATGTTTTTCTAGAGCATAACACTTGTGCACATAAATCATTGGCAACATGCACAGATAGTGTAACATGTCAAATCCATTTTAAATCCATGATTTCTATGCCCAGGTATCGGCTTCAGCAAGACCAACGATTTGTCCGTCGCATTGCCATTATCGCCTTCAATGTAAGTTGTCCGTCGCATTGCCACTATCGCCTTTGATGTAAGGTGTCTGTCGCATTGTCATTATCGACTTCATTGTAAGCAATCCAATCTGCTAATCTCCTTATGAACTAAGGAGAGCTAGAACAAAGCTTATTGTGGTTCTCTGAGTTCAATCAACATCATTATCATTGAATATGGAGGCCTAGGGCCACAAGTCTGCCTTCAGGTTGCTCACAGGTCTCAGCTTATCATGTGGAATATGCAGGCCAAGAGCACAACTCTACCTTCAGGTTGCTCGTAGGTCTCAGGTGAAGTGAATTAACTTATTTATGATTCTCCCGAGTCTGAAATGAAGGGTCCTTATGCCATCGCTTCTGCAATATGTATGATAATGCATATGTAACTGAATGTAGGGCTGCATTGTCTCAGCGATCAACTTCAAGGGTGGGCTCTCCCTCTTCAAAGTGTGTTGGGGTGAACACTTACTTCATATTAGGGAACACAGTAGAGTCAGTGATAAGAGGGTAAGGTGCTGCCAAGACTTGGTGGAGACCTTTTGGTCTTTCACTAAATGGGGGGAGCTCCGTCATATGAAATAAGGAACTATGCTGGCAGTGTATGCGTATCCATAGCTCCATGAGGAACTACATCATTTCAAAGACATCCAAGAAAAGGTAGCACCAGTACTTACTCGCTCAATTGGAACAATTTCTTAACAATTTCTTTTAAACTTGAATTAGTTTTTTTTTAGGGTTGTCTCTTCTCTTATTCAATTGCTAATTCAGGCCTAACGCCGGCATTACCTGAACCTTGGGGATTTCATACGCTAGTCTACAACTTACCATTTTTCACCATTTGGAAGCTCATAAGGAACTCACCTCAAGAGCACTAGAGGAATCATGGCATAGTGTAGACTAAAAATGTACAGAATTTAGAAATCACATTCATTAACTTCTAGGCAATGATATAGTCTACTCACATTCACATTAGTTATCTTCTAGGTAATGAATATAATGTACTCAAAGGTACTCAAATGTTATCCTGTATGTTGTATGTTTTTCATTGTGATCCTGTATGTTTTCATGCATTGTGATTTCTTGTAAGACAACAATCTTTGCAAGAAGAAATAGAAACATTTTTTTCAAAATTGTAGAAATATAAGCTTTCTTGCTTGAAATCATAAATGAAATTCAAACCCTAAGCTTCCCTTTGAATTAACGCTTTGAACAAAACATTTTTGTTGGTTGAAGTTTGTGCTATATCTAATAGCTATAGCATATTGTGATCCAGGTGTCATGTTCACATAGTGGACATAATAGTCCCCAAACGAATAGAATGAACAAAATGACCAAAATAGTGGTGTGCCTATGTGTTACGTATCAGCATATAGTGCCTTTCAGCGTATAGCTTATTCCAGTTAAGCTAAACATAAACATAAATTGTTCCAAACCGAACTATTCTTGAAAGAAGGAACAAAATGAACAAAAGATCAGGGGTCATGTTCACAGAGTGAACAAAATAGTTTTCACAGAGGCATAGTTCAAACAAAAGAATCGTCATACGCCGCTATAGAGAGGAGCGACAAGAGAGGCGTTCCAGAAGTCACAGACGCAGAGGCAGAGGAACTCACAAAGGCAAAGGTTGGACAAATTCTTGCTCATGTTCCACTCGCAGAGGCACATGTTCTTTCATCGTTCCAGAACTCGCAGAGGCAGAGGGCGGACATGTTCTTGCTCATGTTCCACTCGCAGAGGCACAGGTTCTTTCCTCATTTTTTTCATCTTAAGATGCTTTTGCTTTCATTTTAAGCCTAAGGCAGGAAAGTAAAGTCATTTTCTCCAAGGAAAAATTTAAAGATAGAAAATTATCTTGAAGTTTAAAACCATTGGTGAATCTTAGTAGTCCCTAATATGCAAACTATAAAATATTTATTGATATATTTGTAAAATTATTCAAATTTGTAATGATTTTATATATAGCCTTTATATAATGCTAGAGATTTTTAAGGTAAAATAATTTTATATTGTAAAATTTGGGCAAATCATTTTTAGAAAAAATGGAAGTCGGTGAATATTTTTTTTGGAAAAATCACAGAAAATTTGCCCACTTGCGAATATTAGCGACTAAATTTTTTATGGTTTGCTCTCATGCAAACTGCAAACTACAATTTTGACACGCAAGGCAATTTTGACACCGTAGAGCAGGCATGGTTTGACACGGCATGGATGACCTATCTCAAAACTTATACTAACACCCAGTAGCAGTTGTTTATGAGCTAGTGTTTACTGTTATCAACTAATTTAAGCATTAGTTCACCAGTTTCAAAATGCCAAGCAACCGGTTTTAAAATGCGGAGCAAACAAATAAATATATGATATGGTTTTGCCTCCCTGCCTCGAGAAGAGGCCAAATAAGACTACAAAATAGAATGCAGTGTAAAATATGTAAAATATGTAGTATCGACTTAAAACCTTTCCCTAAAAACAATTGAACTAATACTAACTCCAAAATTTCGATCACTATAGTTCCATGCCATGACCAGATAACATAACACTAACTAATAAGATTTGTCACGTCATAAAATAAAACTTCTACCATTTTAAAATTTCATAACGTCCACGTATGTTTTGGGCTTTTAAATCTAACTTATAATAAAGTGTGGGCCCTACCTTACAATCCACATATAAACCAATTACGATTTTGACAAACAAATGACCGCTTCCGGGGGCATTTACAATGGTTTTTGGGAAGTACAACGATTTTTGGTTAATTTTCATGGAGCATGGTGCCATCGGACACCACCGGATCTGGGCATGAATGTTATGAATCGTTGATTGTTTCCTGCACCTATACGAGATATAAATTCCACTTTTGGAGATTATTATTATATTACTTCCACAAGAATTTTTAAAGTCTTTGAGACCTGCTTGGTGATAAAAGTTGCACATGTTTTAACCATATATTGGATGAATCATTACAAGCCCCAGTTTCATCTCAATAAATTATTAAATATATTTATACTTAAATAAAAGTGATTATGCCGAAAGAAAAAATGAAGCACGACCGAGATGCAACACAAAATTTTTAATTATTTAACAAATTAAGGAAAATTAGATAGAAGCCAGTGCATCATTGAAATCTTTCAGGAAGTTCTAAGTGGTCTTGTAATAAGTTATATTTGTGCAACTGTTGGAGCAAACAGTGCGCAATGGAAAATAAAAGACATACACAACATATAAAATCATACACAAAGGACACAAAAATTTAATGTGGTTCACCCAACCAATCTGGGCTACGTCCACCAAACAGAGGCATCGGAAATCTTATTATTAAACAGGAGATTACAAATAATTTATTTCCTCACACACTCTCTCTACCATACCCAATATCTTGTACGGGCATATATTTTTATAGCTAAGAGAATAAAACTGACTCATAAATTCTCTCACAACAAATATAGGATGCATTAACTCCTCCCTAACAAAATAGAGCTAATATAGCAACAAATCCTATTGTTGTCACCTACATGAGATTTTTTCCCAATTTATTAAAACCAAAAATCTCAACAATCTCCACCTTGACAACAATTAGCTTGATACCCTGTTTCTTTATGATTTTTATCTTTTCTGCAAGCCAAGAGAAGCCAAACACCAACGTAGCTTCTCTAACAAAACTGGTTTCGTGAACATGTCTGCACAGTTCTTCTTTGTATGCACCTTTTCAAGAGAGACTCCCCTTTCAGTGATAATCTGTCTTATAAAATGGTACTTGATTAGTATATGCTTTGATTTATTATGATAGGCTGGATTCTTAGCCAAATGTATTGCACTTTGACTGTCACAAAATAACTTGATGTTTTCCTGCAACCTACCAAACAAACCTTTCAACCAAATCGCTTCTTTGCAAGCATGAGAAGCAGCTATGTATTCTGCTTCAGTAGTGGATAAAGCAACAACGTTCTATAGCTTTGACATCCAGCTAATAGCTCCACCTACAAGAGTAAAGACATACCCTGATGTTGACCTTCTCTTATCCAAATCACCTGCAAAATCCGAATGAACATATCCGCAAACAAATTCACTACTTTTATTATAAATGATACAATAATCACTTGTGCCTCTCAAATACCGAAGCACCCATTTCACTATTGACCAGTGTTTTTACCTGGATTTTCCATATACCTGCTGACAACCCCAACTGCATGTGAAATATCTGGCCGAGTACAAACCATCGCATACATCAAACAACCTACTACATTGGCATACGAAATTCGAGGCATATATTCCTTTTCTTCATCTGTATTAGGACATAAACTAGAAGAAAGCTTAAAATTGGAAGCTAAAGGGACTGACACGGGCTTCACATTGTTCATACCAAACTTCAAGAGTATTTTCTCAATATACTTCTATTGTGATAGCCACAACTTACCATTGCTCCTGTCTCTGAAAATCTCCATGCCCAAAATCTGTCTTGCTGCTCCTAGATCTTTTCATATCAAATGTCCTTGCCATTGAGCCTTTAATTCGTTGACTCTTCTATGCTTTTGTTGCAAAGGCATTCGTTCAACAATACAACACTAAGATAATGAATATGCCATTACTTAATTGCTTAAAGTAAACACAATGATCATATTCACTTCTTACATATTTCTGACTCAACATGAAAGAATCAAACTTCTTGTACCACTGCCGAGGCGACTGCTTCAGACCATACAATGATTTCTTGAGCCTGTAGACAAATTTATTATTGCGATGATGAACAAACCCTTCCGGTTATTCCATATAAATTTCCTCATCTAAATCTCCATGTAAAAATGCAGTCTTAACATCTAGTTGTTGTAATTCTAAATCAAGCAAAGCGACTAATGCTAACACAGTTCTAATTTAAACTATTTTAACAACTGGTGAAAATATCTCATGAAAGTCAATGTGTGCTTTCTGAGAAAACCCTTTTGCGACCAGCCTCGCTTTGTACCTGTCCTCTGTATCATTCACACCCCGCTTCAATTTGAAAACCCATTTACAGCCCACAGTTTTCCTATCTTTCAGAAGTTCAACCAGATCCCATGTGCCATTCTTACCTAAGGCCATCATTTCATCCTTCATAACTGCTTTCCACTTGTCACTTTTCGAACCTTCTACAGCTTCCTGATAGCACAAAGGTTCATCGTCATTAGCGGTAAATGAAACTGAAGTAACTTAATCATCATACCTTTTCGGAGGGCGTTTGATTCTTGTAGACCTCCTTAAGGATGTTTCTGGTGCTTCCACAATTGGCTGATAACCATCTGTAGGAACTTCTTCATGATCAGCATCTGAGACCTGTTCATGATCTACATCTAAACCTTGTTCATGATCTGATTCTGAAACTTGTTCATGACTAGTATCTGAACTATGGTCATCATGACTATCATTAGAAGTGCTTTCAAACTGAATGTGTTGAAAGTCAGATACAACATCCTGTTTCAATTTATTATTTACATCTACCTGTACAAGAGAGGATTCATTAAACTTTACATCTCTATTGATGATGATTTTGCGGGTAGGAGGATCCCACAATATATATCCCTTTGTTCCATCACCATACCCAACAAAGATATACCTTTTTTACTTGGATCTAATTTAGTTCGCTGATGTTTAGGCACTAGAGCATATGCATCACAACCAAACACTCTGAGTTTAGAATAATCACAAGGGTGACCTTTCCATACCTCTTTAGGAATCTTGCATCCTATCACCGTTGATGGTGATCGATTTATCACATAACAAGTTGTAGCCACCGCTTCTATCCACAATTCCTTCTGCAAACCGGCGTTACTCAGCATACTCCTTCCTCTCTCTAAAAGAGTCCTATTCATGCGTTCAACAACTCCATTTTGTTGAGGAGTATAAACCGGGGTCTTATGTATCTCGATCCCAGCGTCCTTGAAATAATTTTCAAACTCCTTGGAAGTAAACTCACCACCATTTTCAGTTCTTAAACATTTTATAGTTCTACCAGTGATGTTTTCTACCAATGCTCTAAACTGTTTGAAAACTATAAAAACATCAGACTTCCTTTTCAACATGTAGACCCACAGTTTCCTAGAAAAATCATCAATAAATGATACAAAATATGACGAGCCACCATATGAGGTTGTAGGGGCTGGACCCCAAACATCTGAATGGATATAATCAAGGATCCCTTTACTAGTATGTTTGCCTGTTTTAAACTTTTGCTTACTTTGTTTTCCAAACAGACAATGTTTACAGAAATCTAACTTTCCAGACTTTAGATTAGGAAGTAATTTACAATTAGCCAAAAATTTTAACCCTCTTTCGCTCATATGGCCCAACCTTTGATGCCATAAGCGAATAGAACTACTGTCATGTTCAGACACCGTAGACACATGATCTGACCCTGTTCTTCCTTCTAACTAAAATAGATTTCCTACCTTCTTAGCTTTCATAACTAGTAAAATACCTTTATAGATTTACTCCACCTTGAATTACAGTTTTATATCCATTTGTGTCAAGTGCTCCTAGTGAAATTAGATTTTTCCTTAATTTTGGTACATGTCTTACATCAGTTAAAATTTTGGTTGTCCCATCAAACATTTGCAGCTGTATATTCCCAATTCCCACAATATTACATGTGACATCATTACCCATGTACATGACTTCATCATTAATTGATTTATACGTCTTAAACCATTCTCTATGAATACACATGTGGTTCGATGCACCAGAATCTAACAGCCAATATTGATCATGATTTGACAAATTAACTGATAACACTTCATCACTCATACCTGAACCAGATGCCGAACCTGTATCTGTCGTGTTTGCTTCCTTCTTCTCTGTCGAAGAATCTTCTTTAGAAGTTTAATGTCGCTTCCAGCAGTCCTTCTTCAAATGCCCCGATTTGCCACAAAACCAACACTTTACCTTACTCTTCTTCCCTTTCAACTTTGAACGTGAGTCGCTCTGCCTACTAAAGTGTCTTTCTTTAGAACGACCTCTAACCATCATTGATTATGATGTAGAGGTTTCTAAATTCAACCTTCTCCTTGTTTCTTCAGATAATAAAGATGCAACTACATCATCAAACTCAAGGGTTTCTGATGAACTAATACTTATAGAAGTAACAATATGATCCCATGACTCGGGCAACGAGCACAATAAAGTAATAGCTTTATCTTCTGATTTAAATTTTACTTCTATACTTTCTAATTGCACCAGGAGAGTATTAAAAGAATTCAAATGATCAGTAATCGATGTACCTTCCTTCATTCGCAAACTGTACAATTGTCGCTTCAGGAGAATCCTATTGGTTAAGGATTTTGTCATTTACAGCTTCTCAAGCTTCGTCCACAAACCAGCAGTCATTTTCTCCAACACGATATTAAACAAAACATCATCCACCAAACACAGCCGAATAGCATTCACTGCTCTTTCATCCATCTCGTCCCACTCATCATCTGTTATGTTGTATGACTGGTTGGATTTTCCCATTAACGCCTTTGCCACGCCTTGTTGCACAAGCAGATCGTACATCTTCACCTTCTAGATCTCGAAGTTGTTCTTGCCACTGAACTTCTCGATCTCAAAACGAGCACTCTCGGTTTTCGCCATATTGTATCAACCAAAAAACAATCTCCAATTCCAACTTGTTAAGCAATCAAATTAATATCTAAAAACAAAATGCCTTCGCCTTATACTGTACTGCCTTTACTTATCAAAAATCGTTCTGTTGTACAAAACTGCAGATTACACAAAAATAATAAAACAAAAAATTGTAGTTTTACCAACACAATCCTCGGTTGGCGCGCCGAAAGGGACTTGGCGCTACCTGAACAGTAGACAAACCACACCGGAAGCAAAATCGCTCTAAGTACCGAAATTGGCACAACTATTCCCATCGGATCTGCGCCAATCGGGATATTGGCGCTCTTATTCCGTGATTACCCGCGCCAATCCGTTCACTAGAATATATTGGCGCGACTGTTTCTCCCGAAACCGCACCAATCGCCAAAACTCGGAAAAACTCCACCTGCAGCTCTGTCGCTCGCACGCACCCGCTCCAACACGCTCTGATACCAATTGTTAGAGCAAACCAGTGCGCAACGGAATATAAAAGACAAATACAGTATAAAAATCATACACAAATGACACAGTGATTTAACGTGGTTCACCCAACCAATCTGGGCTACGTCCACCAAACAGAGGCATCGGCAATCTTATTATTAATCAGTGAATAGATTAAAATAATTATTTCCTCACACTCGCTACATCATTCCAATATCTGTACGGGCATATATTTTATAGCTAAGAGAATCCAACTGACTCATAAATCCTCTCACAACAAATATAGGATGCATTAACTCTTTCCTAACAAAATAGAGCTAATATAGCAACAAATCCTATTGTTGTCACATACATGAGATTTTGCCCAATTTGTTAAAACCGAAAATCTCAACAAGCATAAGGTAATTTCAATTGTTACCTTCATTGGAGTTTGAGAGCAATGTAACCCCCTAGAAACCCTGTAAAAGAAGCATGAGAAGAAAACTTAGAAGATAAATTGATAACTAAACTCGGAAATGGTAGTTTGAGTCAAGCACGATACCTAGGTTGTGAGAGGGTTACCTAGCCCGAAGGAGACAAGATGTAAGTCTTTCCAAGATCAGTCATCTAGTAAATATTCTAAACTTATTTTGAAAATTATGAAAAACAAAGTTACAGACAATACCAAATGATATAACTAAAGTAGTAAACAAAATACCATGCAACTAAGAAGATAGGGGTGAGTGTTAAGGAACCTCGTTGTTGAATTCTCTCGATAGGGTTGATAGCTGCAACATAAACCCCCTCCAATTTTCAAAACAAAGACTAGTTAGATCTCGTCTTTTAGGAATCCATTGTTGCCATTTTGTCAAGGAAAATAGTGTATGTTTAAATACATGTAGCTAAGTACAAAGATCCATCATCAAGGAGAGGCATATCCATTACTTGCAAGTCGGAGGGGGGGTACTCAAATAATGTAAATGAAGGTTGAGCAATATTGTGTTTTAAGGAAAAACAAACTCACCCATCTGTAGCTAAAATGATGACAACTAGAGTGAGGGATATAAGGTAGACTAACCAATCACTTAAAAATATAAGGTAGACTAAACAACTTACTTGTCGCCTTTGTTGAGGGATATGGATGCATTTATGTATGTGTCAGACTACGGTTTGAACAGAGCTCATCCAACGAACTAAAGGGTCACAAATGAGTGATAGAGGCATTGCAAGGTGTGTGGTAGTTACCCAAAACAACTACAAACTAGTTTGACTATCAGATTAGACCCTAGGATCACGATGGTGGATCCTGTAACATGTGACATAGCTATGGAATTCCACATTATCAATAGAAGATTTTAGATTTCAGACATAGAATTAGGTAAATGTTCGATGAGGGAAGGGAAAATTTATTTAAATATAAGAACTATTACAGACATACATGATAGTGCACTAATGAAAATAAGCCTAGGTTATCAAGACCGTCATATCATTAACATGATGTGATCAAAATTAAACCAATGTGCATTAACAGGTGTAGCGTTAATTCAACCTAAGCATCTATGTAGAATGTAAACCAACCAATTAGAAGTGACAAATCTATAATATATTGAAAATTATTATTTAGGATTGACAACCAATAATGACTATATTAATGGTTGTTTTACATCAAGGTTAATTTTTTTATTTTTATTTTATTTATTTTTTATTCATTTTTATTTATTTATTTATTTTCTAGTTGGAGGGATGTTACAAATGTTATAAGAGCTAAAGGATCGAACACTGTGGTCTGTTTAAGAGAAAGATAAGTACAAAAAAATCATGTCACGAGTGCATTGAATTAATTCCATTACAAAAGTTAAAGTATTAATCAATTTATTGTTGAGGCCATCTTTATCTATAAAAAAAATTGACATATTGGGCACCTAGGAGAATAAACAATTGTTTGGAAAAAATCTTTAATAATGAATGACAATTAAGCAAATTGTATTGCGTCACTATTGGATAATGAAATAAGTTCATGAACTAGAATGGTGAGGAGTTGTGTACACCAACAAATCAAGAAATGAATACCGGAATAAATTAAGTAAAGCGACATTTCCTACACTATGGATAAGTTTGGGATTATTTGTAGGATGATTGTCTGTTACTAGTTACGAGATTTCTTTTATTAATTTGTATAAGGATTATTTCAATACATAATTTATAAGATTGATATTTGTAAGAATTATATTCATAAGTATTTGTCAAGAAAGGAGATAGGTGTGAGAAAGGGGTTAAAAGCACTATTGGCATCAAAGTAAGTAACCCTTAACTGTAATACCAAATATATTGCACCTATAGCTGATGTTTACAAAGAACCATGTTGAAATAATGAATGAAGGAAATCATTAATGATAACATAAATTTTGTTGAATCCTATCCACGAAGGGGAAGCAATTTGTCAAGGGACAAAACCTATACCAACATTGTAAAAACACTACGTGATAAATTCATTATATGTTTTCAAAACAAAAAGGAAATCAAGAACATTGGTATACTGATATATCCAAGGAATCCACTTCAACATACTTATGGATAACTTTTGTCGAAGATGAATAGGGATAAAAGATGCTTATGATTACAAAAAATATGTATAAACATGAGTCAATGGTGGGTGATTATTGGGAATGGTTGGAATCCTTCCACTACAAGGAAAATACCTTCTAGCAAAGGTTATAACAGATATTTTAGTGTTATAAAATTGGAAAAAAAATGTAAAAAAAAACATCCTCTAAAACATTTGTTCATGATAGAAGATATTTTAGCAGAGATCATAATGGAACGTCATCACAACTAGAAAAATCTGGGTGACCAGAGGTTTTAGCGGATGTTGTTTTTGTGGTACACTTCATGGAACAAGTAGCACTGGTGCTTTACATATAAACACACGACCTTCATACATAACTAAAATAACTAAGGCGTTGAATATACAGAACACCAATTCATAATATATATTTCTTTGGTGCTAATATATAACAATATCCCTGACACGTTATTGTAAGGAACGATACCAGGGCATGCAAAAAATAATTGTAGTCCTGGAGCTTTTGTTTAAACTTGTAGCATCGATGTGTATTGTTAGTAGAAATGTATCGATGTGTTAGTTATATAAAAGGACTAGTGTTGTTAGTGTTCATAATGCACTGGGGCTAGAAAAAATATTTTGTAGGACCAAGGTGTTAGTTCTATGAAATCACTGATGCATTAATAATTACAATGCATCGGGGCATTAATTACAAACAATAATGGTGCTTGAAGAAATAAACGCCTTGGTGTTTTCATTTTCTAAAAAAGCATTGGTCATGAAAAAAATTTCATCACAGAGATTTTATATAACATAACGCACCGTTGTGTTTTTATGTTATGGATGCACCAGTTTTTTGTATGAGATTTTCTAATTTTTGTAAGCATCGACTTGTGACAGTGCAATAAATGTAATTTTTTTAATTTGTTATTAATTGAAAAATGACATATATCTTATAACAATATTCATATAAATTAAAATTTTATTAGTGAATTTGTATATGATGTTTGGATTAATTTGTTATATTATCAAATTTCACATCTCTACATCATAATATTTAATCATCCATATATTTATTCAGTGGTGTAAAATTTCACAGTGACATTGGATAACGCAATAGAATAAATTAAAATGTATTTTATTATACATCAATAAGAGGATATTTGTCATAAAAAATGGGATTGTATTGGTAATTGTTTGTCTTTCAATTGGGACACCATGTCCATTACATTAAACAAAATGTTTGATTTGTGTTTACAATTATTTCAAAAAATACAACAGGTTGCATTGATATCCAAACAGATCATCATTATTTGCTAGAATTGTTGTTAGTGCTCGAGATACTTCCATGACTGGGGTTATTTGGAGAAATTATTTGTTGATTTCATCAATTATTTTCAGCTTCTTGATCTTGTTCCATTTGCAAACATAAAAATAAAGTGTGATGAGTGTATCTACATTCGTGAGAATAATGAAAATTGAAATAAATAATAAACATCAACGTAAATTGAATAACAATGTATCATTGCAAGAAGTGACTCTTGAACTGTGCACATGGTTTCAAAACCAAGTCTCATGCCTTGTTCCAACAAGTCTTCTACTAGCGTAGTTCCATAGTTTGTTTCTTGCATGTTTTAAACCCCATTGTAAATCATAGATTTAATATAAAGTATTTTTTTGTTCTATTAATTATAAAATTAGAGAAGTAAATGAACATAGATACTTACAAATTCCACAACTAATTTTTGATATGCCAAAATATACTCACAACCCATATTTAATCCAATCTCAATCAATTATTCTAATGGCTCTTCTTTGTATCTTAGCACCTATTTGAAGACATTGAAGGGTGGTTGTTGTAAAACAACTTAAAATATACAAAAATTATACCTTGATTTGTCATATGGAAATATGAACAATTACTCACAAACTTTGAAATCAATGTTTTTCTTACGTGTCATCTTGTTTTATGCGCTGAATGAGTTCCATTTTGATTTATTTTCTGCAAGAAAACACTTAAAAAATAATATTTAATGCTAAATTAGTTTTTTATATGTACAAATTCAATCATGATTACATACATTTAAGCACATTCTGTTGATATGGTTCCTCCTGGATGCAAATTATGTCCATTTCTTTGACCATTCCTTGTACATTTTTTGAACATTCATACTGCCATGTTATGTGTATCAACTAACTCGTTGAACATTAGGGATTTTCAATAATCGTCCTAAAAAAAGTAATAATTGTTTTTTATATTGAATTATTGAATATAAATATACCAAAATTAACATTATTAAATTAATGGTTTGTAGTAAAATACATATAATTTTAGAAAATCATTTTAAGTAGGAATATTACCTTTTGAATGATTTTTTTTGTTTTTGTATATTTTTGCTATTGCAATTCTGACATGTATCATTGACCATTTCTCTGTAAATCCTTCATGTAGTTTATATATAATTTGGTTCCTAGAATCATTGGATTGATTTTTATATTGTAAGTGGAAAGTACATCTATACATTCGTTCCACTAGATCCCTCATAGTTTTGTAAAAAAAAAAAAAAACCCTTTCATTAACCTCCAACACCACTCCAAATGAGCTAAGGACCAATTCATCATCATTTACATGAGCTATACCTTTTCTTTTCTTAGAACTACATTGATATTTTCCTTTATTGTTTCTCCCTGTAGAACATTAAACATAGATGAATTAATATATTGTTTGAAACATGTTATCTAATATTCTTAACTATATTATTAATGAAAATTCAAAGAAAAAAATAACTCATATTGAATAGTATTTTTTCATCCACCTCATTCATTCTTCTGTAATTTTTCAATCGATATTTTACGCTCTTCTAAACTTAGATTAGAAATAACCTTATCGACCTTCTTCATGCTATGGCTCTACATGACAAACACTAACCAATACATATTAGTTAAACTTACATATAGTTCAAACATATTAATTTTGTAAAGAATTTAAAAATAACTTGTCTTCTATGCTTTTATCGATGTATTATCATTGTGTTGATTAGTATTTTCATTACTTGACACATTATTAGACATTTTTTATCAATATAAAACTTGTACCATTCAATACAAAATCCATTAAATATAGTTTATGAATAAATCAAATAATGTTAAGCCAAAAAGAGCTCTAGTAGTGAGTGTGTTTATCTGAATAAATGCACTAGTATGATTATCTAGATAAATGCACTCGTGCGATTACCTGAATAAATGCACTAGTGTGTTTATCCCTTTAAATGCACAGGGCATTTAATTGTTCAACACCATCAATGAAAAGTAATTTTTTAAAATAATTTTAAATTATGAGAGTGTGATTTATAACACTAAACACACCACATTGATTTAATAGTGTTATTTGGAAAAGGTGCGCTAGTGCATTATATTACACTAGCAACAACAATGAACAGGCTAGATAGAACCAACAATGTTATAATATATCGGTGCATTATAAAACAGGGTGCATAAGTGTGTTATATTTCACAAGATGCACCAAGGAAAATATTTCCGTTTTAAAAAAAACAGATACAGCTGACAGGGTTTGGATCTAATTCAATAAGTGAGTCCCTTACTTTCCATGTAAAATTCCCTATATATGGTAAGTAAACAAACCCATTAAATATAAAATACCTAAAATTAAAAACCCTAATTATGAAGTGGTAGAGGAAGTTAAACCCTAAGGTGAAATTTTGTAGGAAGAAACAAGGGTTTAAGGTAAGTATTGAATTTTTTGGTTTTTGTTTTTGTTTTTGTTTTTATTTTTGTGTTTTTTTTTGTATTTTTTTTTTATTTCTTTTTTCGGGTTTTAGTTGCAAGAAGGCATAACTAGTTTTCATGACATCACCCAAAATCATATTAATAAATTGGTGTGCAAAAGGCAAGGTATTCCTTTTTTAGGTTTCAATTCTCATTTGAAATAGAATCCTTGGGTGACCATATTCTTCTAAAGTATAATTCCCAAGCTTCCTCACCACCTATATCCATTGAGATAATTCATTAAATTCATCTCGCTCAATTACAATTTTGTAGATATTGGTACGAAATCAAATAAGTGAATAGTAAAATTTTAGGCCCATCCCTGGTATCATTTTTTCTAGTGAAATTTGCAATAAATTTCTACTAGTTACATGGCTATGCTAAAAAAGGATATGTAATGGGATCCATGTTTCTTAAAAAATTGCATCTTTTCCCATCTTTCATATGAAACCATACGAGCCTTAACGACATATTTTTGAGTAATTTCTTGATAATCTGCTAGGGAAAAAAATTGGTTTTTCTTGACTATAGCCACATTTCTAGAATAATATATAATTCTATAATACTCTTCTTGAATTATTTGAAATAGAAACATTTTTAGAGTTTATTTCTTGATGGCTTTCTTCTAGTGATATTTCCTCTTGACTCTTCTAATAGTTTTCTACTATTAGGTCATGAAATAAATTCATGGACAATGTCTCCCTATAGCTTTTCTCCATGGATAGTGTCTTTGTGCATAGTGTATTCCTTTTGACTATGATATGAAACATACCTAGTATTATTCACAAATAAGTTATTATCATTTCTGGTGTTTCCACTACAAATTATCTTAAGCTCATCTCATATATGAATTATTGAATTATTATACTTGATTGCTTTCATCAATACATCCATGTTGAGAGACTAATTTATATGCTTGTTAATTTGACTTTTGAGTTTTGAAATATTATTATGACGATGGCTTATATCCTTAAATAATTTCAAATAAGATTGATTTTGGTACAATTTCGTTTATCTAACAATGTTATATGATGCTTACTCATAGGGTTCCTTTTATTGTTGGTTGATTCTTGTACATGTACCTTGGAAGCATGAAAGTAGTTGAATTCCACTAGTTGAGTATCCTCTTTCATTTCTTCAGTGCCATAATTTAATACTTTATCCTTTTTTTCATAGCTCTGCCATATTCAGATTCACCTTTGGGGTCAAGGATTTGGTTACACCTTCCTTTAGTTTCAGTGGAGGAACAATATTCACCTTGTCTAGTTTGGTATCGAATTCTCATATGGTCCTATTATGATGTTAAGGTCCTACTATTAGGAAGCCTTGGAGTAAATGCCTCACCTTTCTTTTCTCTCTTGAAACCCTAACTATCAAGGGGGGCTAACAATATAGCTCTATGCTTTCTATTTAATATTAATCTAACCTTGAAATTCAAATCCCATCGCCTATCACATAGCTCAATAATTAAAATAATCCTCACAAGTCCATGGTTATATAAACCTTCTCTAGGTTCCTTCTTTTCTGGTAACCTGCTAAGGTAGTCATTTTAGCAATGCTATATTGTAAGAACAATGGTAAATAGAAGTTGTTGATTCCTTGGGTGTATCATTAATCTAATATGACAATAATAGGCTAAGCTATAATGACCTTTACAAGTGATAAAATATATATATATATAATATTATATATATATATATATGAAAAACAACCTCATCCCATGGGACAACCAACGAGCTCCTAAACATTTCTTGTGAAAATTTGAATCTGAATTATTTAAGAATTTCACCCTAGTATTATCATGTATTTTAACATTCTTTGACCATCATTCTCCATGCCTCAATAACTCTATTTCCTCATAAATACCTCAGATTTCAGCTTGAACAAAATCAAAATACTAGACAAACTCAACAGTTACCCATGATCCTTACCTTGGAATCATTGGAAGAATTGAAGTTAGTTATCCCTTGAAAAGATTGCCACCACCTCCAAGTTTTTCATTAAAACACCATTGACAGTCTTCTGGATGGTCCCACAAAGTATGAGGTATTTACACAACCAAAATGATGATTGGGATTCTTCTCATATTTAATTATTTTGTAAAATTGAGCATCTTATCTGATTGATATTTCCCCGCTCATTGTACGTATTTTTGTTCATGCAATGTTTGTCACATGTATATAAAATAGATACCTGCAAACATGAAAACCAAATATTATGTGATTCTTGTTTTTACATTTTGGTTTTTACCTATATTAGTTAGGTTAAACATTTTTAGTTGTTTCATTTGTTGGAATCCTTTTTCATCAAAAGCCACCAAAATAAGTTTAGACAAGCAAGAGGTGAAATTGTGATGGAACTAGTAGGACCTATAAATATTATCCAATAGGTTTGTCTCAAACATGCATCAAATAGAGAAATAGAAGCTAATTGGATCTTAATTTTGACATAATATTTATCTCGAAAGACCTTTTCCCACATATAATTGTCATTTTTTAGTTTTGAAGGTTGTAATCACTTTGTTAGTTGTAATTCAATTAAAAAGGTGCCTTATTGATGTGTTCATGTCTATTTTTAAGTTATCTCATGGAATTTTAGGACTTTCACGGAAACTTATGCTTCCTTTCAGTGTAAACTTCTTAGGATAGTGACATGTTATTCTTTATTATCCTTCTGTCATTCCATGGGAAATTTCTATATCTCAAGATTTAAATTTGATTAAAATTTAAGAGGTTATTAATTTCGTGTTGTCTAGGATTCACTTACTAGATTTGTTACAACATCATCTTTCTAAATTCTAATGTGGATGTCCCCTCTTGAAAGATGGGACTTCTGGATGTTGTTATTCAAGACTAAAAAATGGCATCAAAATTTAATAATTGAGTTTCCTCAAGGGCCGATAAGAAGGGGATATCCCTAGTTGATTGTTAGGTTCCTATACTACTAGTGTAACCCCTTATTGTTATTAGTACAACCCCCTTATTATATTATTATGCCCATGCAGTCCCCATATTGTTATTATTGCACCCCATAGAAGCCCATTATTGTTATTATTGTGCCCTTACATTATTATTGTTATGTCAGCTCTGATTATACTATGACCCCTTAGACTCCTATATATAGAAAGGAGGTCTTGTCATTTTTATCATCCAAGAATTGTTCATTTATGTAATGTAAAGGAGGTTTCCCCCTCAAAGAGGCTTATTTCTAAGGTGTTTATATATCTTTTCTATCTTTGTGTGAGCTGGTTTCCTAACATTTGGTATCAGAGATTTGGATTCTAGGGTTTCCTGCTCCAATAGGCCATCGGGCATTTTTCGCTATAACTTTTTTTCTACGACGTTCAAAAAAAAAACACAAAAAAAAAAACAAAAACAGAAAAAAAAAAACAACACACAACAACAACAAAACAACAAAAAACAAACAAAAAAACAAAAACAAAAAACAAAAAACAAAAACAAAACAAAACAAAAACAAAACAAAACAAAACAAAAAACAAACAAAACAAAACAAAAAAAAAACAAAAAACAAAAAACAAAACAAAACAAAACAAAAAAACAAAAAAAACACACACACACACACACAAAAAAACACAAAAAAAAAAACACAAAACAAAAACAAAAACAAAAAAAACAAACAAACAAACAAAACAAACAAACAAACAAAACAAAAACAAAAACAAACAAACAAACAAACAAACAAAAACCAATTTGAGAAGAAATCCCATTGAACCCTGGGTCCAAATTTCAGATCTTGTCTCGCTATATTTTTGGAGATATGTTCTGAGGAAGTTAGGATTTTTGCAAGCTCCATAATTTCATATAAAACAAGTCATTGTGGGAGTTTCTCTATAACCTGTTCGCTACGAAGTTTCAAAAGCTGTTAAAAAAAACCCATTTGAGAAGAAACCATTCTGAACCTCTGGTCCAAATTTGAGATCTTGTCTCACTACATTTTCAAATATATGATCTGAGGAATTTACGGTTTTTACAGACTCCCGAATTACATCTTAAACAGGTGACCTTGGGAAAATCATCATAAATTTCTCCCTCGGCATAAGATTGAAATTTCGTAAGAAGTTATAGAAAGAGGACAAGTTGTATTTTTCTGTATATATTTTTTAGATCCATAGGCTAAAGCAGTGACACATGGTACGTCGTACAAATTCGCTCTACTGAACTAGTCTATAATTAGGTCATCGCGACAAAGTGGACATAACTCTTTCTTCAGGAATCCAATTACGATTAGACTTGCGGGGTTAGAAAGAGGACTCAAAGGATTATTGTAGGTTGTGATTTAGAACTGGAATATCTGAAATTACAGAGTTACAGTCGTTTCAAGATCGAGCTCCTAAAATCAAGATGGAGCAATATTTTGATCTACATGAGGTGCAACTGTTACAAAAGGTACGTATTGCATCTTCATATTTAGAACTAGATCAATTTTTATGGTATAAAGGGCTTTGTTCTTGTAAACCTCTTGTTACGTGGTCAATTTTCACATAGGAAATGATAGCACATTATGAGGATACAAAGAGAAAAACACCTTCTTTAGCCAATTGATAAATCTCAAACAAAAGTTTTCAGTGGCAGAGCACATTGAGGACTTTAAAAAATTGAATATAAGGGAAAATGATATTCTAGATAAGCAGAGGATTAATGTCTCCATAGGGACTTTAAAGGATAACATTCAACATAAGGTTCGTCTTTGGGAACATGATTCATTGGAGAAGGCATTCAAGCTGGAAAGAAAAGTGGAAAGCAAAATTATGGCAACAAGGAATTCTAACCATCACAACTATAAAGATGGAGGTGTTGTTTCTCCTAGCCTTCCACAACCTACAAGGTTGACACCACAACAATTGGAAGAAAAATAGCAAAAGGACTTTGTTACAATTGTGATAACAAATACATTAAAGGTCATAAGTGTGTTGAGAATAAATTATTTTACATTGATTGTGAAGAGGAGGAAGAAAAGGATCAAGAAACATCAAAAGAAGAGGATATACACTAGGAACCAACCCCAAAGAAAGAAGAAATGAATCTGACCATATCTTGTAAACCATTGGCAAGAATTACCACTCCTCAAACTCTCAATATAGAATGACATATCAAGAAGAAAAAGGTTCAAGAAGTGAAAGATCACATCGAGAAAGAAGAAATGAATCTGACCATATCTTGTAATGCATTGGCCGGAATTACCACTCCTCAAACTATCAAATTACAAGGACATATCAAGAAGAAAAATGTTCAAGAAGTGAAAGATCACTTCGAGCATCAAGAAATGAATCTGACCATATCTTGTAATTCATTGGAAGAAATTACCACTCCTCAAACTCTGAAGATAGAAGGACATATCAAGAAGAAAAAGATTCAAGTAGTGAAATATCACATCGAGCATCAACAACAAGTTCTCCAAATCTTAAAGGATAACGCCACTTTGATGCGGAAACGAATGAAACAACAAGGAGATCAACACCGCAGTGAAAGAAGTTTTGATGTAGGCGATTGGGTATTTTTACGGCTACATCTCAAGCGAGCTATTTATGAGAAGGAAATGTTGGCAATACTACATGCACTTAAGAATTGGCGACCTTACCTAATGGGAAGACACTTCAAGGTAAAAATGGATTATGATAGTCTTAAATACATTTTAGAACAAAGATTATCTTTAGAAGAAAAGAAAAAATGGGTAACAAATATGTTGGGTTATGACTTTGAAATCATCTACAAAAAAGGGAAGAAAAATGTTGTTGCAGATGCACTCTCAAGAAAGGATGAGGATGTGAAAGCATTGTTTTGTGCTATTTCCATTATCCAACCAGATTGGATAAACGAAGAAATGGATGAATGGAAGAAGGACGAAGAAGTGTGGCCACTCATTCAAAAGTTGCAGAAGATATCAGTTCAAACAATATTGCTAGAAATAGACGAGGAAGGAAAAATCATATTGGAACCTGGAGCAGTCATAAAAACAAGAACCCAATAGCTTTGAAATCGATCAATTTCATAGTATCTCATCAAGTGGAATAACTTACCCCCGCTGAAGATTCCACATGGGAGGACAATAATTTTATACAAAAGCATCAAGAACTACTCAAGCATTGAGGACAACACTTTTTGAAGGAGAGGGACATGTTAGGTCCCATATACTACTAGTGTGTAACCCCTTATTGTTATTAGTACAACCCCCTTATTATATTGTTGTGCCCATGTAGTCCCCATATTTTTATTATTGTGCCCCATAGAAGCCCACTATTGTTATTATTGTGCCCTTACATTATTATTGTTATGCCGGTTCTAATTATATTATGACCCCTTAGACTCCTATATATAGAAAGGAGGTCTTGTCATTTGTATCATCCAAGAATTGTTCATTTATGTAATGTAAAGGAGGTTTTCCCCTCTAAGAGGCTTATTTCTAAGGAGTTTATCTATCTTTTCTATCTTTGTGTGAGTCGGTTTCCTAACATTGATATCCTCCAATATGTGTTTCTCTCACCGGGGGCAGTGCAAACCTCGCAAGCCATGATAGAATTGTGGATGCATAATAATTACAAATTTATGTTTGCACGCTGAACTTCAACTGCTCAAAATTGATTAAAAAAACAACAACAACAACAACAACAACTTTTTTTTTGTCACCATTTTGAACAGCTTGAAAAAGAAACATTAGGTTTTGCATCCTTTCTTTGTATTTTTTTTCCTAGGTGGGACCTTGGGTGTGAAAATTCATCACCATAACTTCTAGGTATGGTAATGATGCTATGGTCTTATCATCAAAATCACATCAAGAATATGGGTTGGAGAATTATGATAGAAACCACCACCTTCTTGTAATGAAATCCATTGAACATGAATTTTAATAATTTATCCAAGCATTCGTTTTGGTACATGGATTCTCGCTTAATGAGAAATATGAACTATGTAAGGGTATCCAATGGTCTTCATAACTCACAAATTAGTCTTTGTTTTGACTAATATTTGTTGGCATTAGAGTAATCAAAATGATATTGGATAATTCAATTTACATAAATAATGCCATCCATGGCTCATTATTTTCTACAACAAATTTGACTTTGTAGAAGAGTAATCAATCTTTTCAATGCCTTGTACTAAATATATTGTTGGGTCCCTATAATACTAGTGATTACCCAGTTACTATTGTAGTTGTACCCCTTATTAATATTTTTGTGCCCCTATTGCCCCCATATTGTTATTACTATGCCCCATAGA